>JABASI010004361.1:0-14228 GCA_019776505.1 Tomocerus nigrus | reverse complement strand
AAACACTAATATGTTTAATACATAACAGAAACAGTACACAATGTTTTATTACCACTTCAAAGTGCAATAGAGACAATTGTGAATAATAGACAATTGTGATAATTATTATAGTGATATTAAACATTGTATACCGCTTCTATTATGTATTAAATATTACCGTGGTATAAAACATTGCATACCGCTCCTACTATTAAGTAGATAGAGACTAGTAAAGTAAAACTTCTATGCATAAATAAATTCCTGATTTTATTGCTGCCATTAAAAATGTGCACAGGTCAACCTTGTAGGGCGAGCTTTACTGCTACGGCTTGCCGTTCGTTTTTCACTGATATCCATTTGCAATTTCAATGATTGAAAATAAGCACAACGGATCCTTTGAAGGTAAACAAAATATGCAGCCGAAGCGCATAAAATTCTTGCAGTTTTGCCAAATACTTATTTTATGTTGTGAAACTCTTTATCTCCAGTGGAATTTCTCATCCCACTAATGACGGCTCTGATAACGAAGAAAATTAATGCGTTGTAGAAACAAGAAATGATATACGTCAACCGTAAGTATAGCGTATTGGTGATCGTGTAGAATATAAGGGGGTCGTAGTAGAATTCGCACTAAATATGTAAAACAAAAATTAGGCATAACAAGATCAACATTGACGTATGTAATAATATGGCAGATAAAGAAATACCTTGCTATTTACGTGATTCTATAATTCTATTCCAAAATGTTGTAATCCTATTCCTTTATNTAATATGGCAGATAAAGAAATACCTTGCTATTTACCTGATTCTATAATTCTATTCGAAAATGTTGTAATCCTATTCCTTTATGGCAAAATAATATTTTTATCATGATTGGCTTGTTTTCAAATGTTAGGACGATGATACAGATTGTGAATAATAAATTACGTGTAAGCTTGTGTACGACGATTTTTTCTGAAATAATCTAAAAATAGTCAACAAACAACTCTTTACTCCATCATTATACTCCAAATTGCGCATACTGTCTATTTATCACATTACAAATGTTATATTTTTGCTACGTATATGCAGATAGCCACCAATGGCAATAACAGACATTGTATAATGGTTTAGAAATGCAATAGATAAAATTTTAATTTATAGATACAATGAATACTTTGGATTTTCAAATAATAGACAGCATTTCCTATTTATCCCTCGTATTTAATCGTAATTCATGTAATTTCTGGGAGAAATAGTTTTGCATCAGATTAATGGGCTTTTATACATGGAGGCAAATACATATATGCGGCGCATTTGCGAATTTGTGACAAGGTAGACATTAATATTAATTATTTTACGAAATTTGGCCTTTCTGGCAAGTCGTAATATTCTCTGGCAAATATACTTACAGTCCATACTTAAAAGGCAATTTTACTTCCCGTTGTACTTTCATACATTTACCATTTTTAAATATGATCAACTTATATTTCTCTTCCGTTCAAAAGGGGATTATTCGATATTATAGGACCATAATAAACTGACATAAAACAAAACATTTTGAAGGGATTAACTAATTAGTCGTAGATTAACAAATATACTGTAAAGCATTACAATAGTCAGACACTCCCGATATTTTCAATTCTCTTGCACGAAATGGCACAAAAAATAATTTCGCCTGTCGTAATTTACATAAATATGTGCAGCTAAGATAAATCCAAAAATAACATTTTCATCATCTGTTTTTGGAAATGCTGGAACTGTCCATAAGTTTGTCTTGTATTTCGGCGATTGACGTGATGGGACATTCGACAGAGTAAATATAAATTTTAAAACCAGAGAAGTAATTTGATGATGTATCTGAAGAGACCCTGTATGACGGCCATGGCAGTTCCTCTATTCCAATTAAAGAATGGGGCTACCACGATAATTAAGGGATGCAGGGATTTGGCAGCTGCATGATCAATCTTAATGGTCGAACTTAATTTAATTTGACGGATGCACTTTACTGAAACCTTCGTGTACATGTAGGGCAGTGAGAGTACAATGGGGAGCATAAAGGTATAGCTGAAGGCGATCATAAAAGGCAGCGCAAGCTTAATCGGGTTATCGGAAACGTGAATTTTAATTATCGAGTAGTAGGACAGGATGAAAACAAAACTCGTGCTCAGAAATGTCCCAGTCACACTTAGTTTAAATGTTTTGTGAACCGTCCTGTTGTGCAGCAGTGAAATGTACTGATAAACTTTGATCGTTTTCCAAAAACAATCCCGAAATGCCTTGTGCGAGTGCGTTAGGACATTATGGTCATCAGATTTGTCCACAACTGTCGCATTCTTCAAATCATTTCTGAAAATAAAATTGGATTTCATATTCCCGAAATGCCTTGTGCGAGTGCGTTAGGACATTATGGTCATCAGATTTGTCCACAACTGTCGCATTCTTCAAATCATTTCTGAAAATAAAATTGTATTTCATGCTTACACTGATTAAATCAAAAGTTCATTCAGGGACATGCTATTGTCAAAGAAAATATACTTCAATACATTACATAAATTTTTTCTACAGATAAATAATTGAAGAATGTGGCATATAAGTCTACAATCTTGAAGGTTAAGAAATGTGTCAAAATTTGAAAATTTACCAAAATCGGACATGACAATTTGACCGAATTTGACAATACTAAAAAGATTTGACAAATCTTTAAAACTTGAAAAATATTGAAAATTTGACAAATCTTGAAAATTTGACAAATCTCTAAAATTTGACAAATATTCACTTAACTTGAAAATTTTAAAAATCTTGAAAATTTGACAAATCTTCACTAATCTTGACATAATATGACAACACTTCACAAAATGTGACTTAGTTTGACAAAACTGATAATTTGACAATTTGACAAAAAAGATAATTATGTCAATTTGACAAAAAAGATAATATGTCAATTTGACAAAAAATATAATTTGACAATATGACAAAAAAGATAATTTGACAATTTGACAAAAAAGATAATTTGAATAAATGATAGTTTGAGATATTGACAAAAATGATATATCGATAATTTGAGAAAAAATTATACTTTGACAATTTGACAAAAGTGACAATTTGACGTAAATGATAATTCGACATTTTGAAAAAAATGATAATTTGACCATTGGACAAAATTTGAAAATTTGATTTTTTTACGATTTCCGAAAATTGGACAAAGTTTTATAATCTAAAATAAATTTTGGAAACGTACGTAATTTTGTTGATCCAGTAAGCGCAACTACAGAGGTACCCAAAGGAGGCCAATGTATAAACCTGTAAAATGATGATGTTCTGATAGGCACAGAACCCTTCGAAGAGCCAAAAGATGATTTTGATAGGCAAGGATCTGCCAGTGATGTAAAATATTACATTCCTCTTGCTTGAGTAGAGTACGTAGGAAATATGTTGAAATCAAAATTAAAGGAAAAACTTTGTCCATGTACTTGATCATTGTACGAATGGCACGGTTGAATTGGAATTCTGGTGTTCTTTGACCTAAACAGACAAAACAAAAAAATGCATTGAACATTCTATTAGGTCGTGGTAGAAAACCACTCCTCAATATAAAACTTAGCATTTTCGTAAAAGTACTATGCAAACCACACCATTCTCACAAACTAAATGCCTTCTGATTTGATAGCTAACTTTTGTGTTTAATTAGAAAAATAAATAAAAATAAACAAATAAAAATAAATTAATTAATAATTAAATAAATAAATTAATTAATTAATTAGTATTTCCCTCAATTTATAATTTTTATCAAAATATTCAGTTTATTTATTTTAGCGAAGAAATGTTTCGAAAATGAACCAAAAAAATGAAAAAAAAGTAGATAAATTCCGAATACTGTGGATATTGGATATTTTCGCTGACATACGGGACAACAAAACTGCGTTTCTTAAAATTTTCACCGAAAACGTTCAGCAACGAAATTTATCATACGTCTGAATGAAAATGACAATTGCTAAAAACTTACCAAAGTGGCTTCCAATCTGGAGAGCACCATTGAAAGCGAGTACCATTTCGTGGATATAAAAGTAATTGGTTAACTGTAGGCAATATCCTATGAGAAGGAAATTAGTCATTGTTAATTCCTGGATAATATCTCCAGACAATCCTATTCTTTTTAATTCCACGATACACCAAATGGCAGAAATTAGTTTCACAATCATGTAGGCAGTGTGCATCCAAAAATAAATCTGCCATCTTTGATTTTGGGATTTGGTCAAAGTCTTCACATGCCCTGTCTCTGCATTGTAAGTATTTCGCAACAATTGAAGAAATTTTGTTCGATTGAAAAATTGATCTAATTCCTGAAAAAATAATTCACTGTCGTTCATTTTCTTTTTCTACTCCTTTCTTTTCTAGTTTTACTATAATTTTGTTATTATTCTTATCAATACTAATTAATAATGTTATTCCTAATTAATATTATTCTTATTAATAGTCGAAATAAACGAGGAAAAGTCTTTAAATAAACACAGGCGCTTAAAATTTAAAAATTGCTATCTATTCGATATCTATGTGTATTAGGTAAATATATTTTGCACGCAAAAATACACTTTCAATGAACATATTCTGAAAGTTCAGCATTACTACACTACAAAAACGTTTATTTGTCGATTGATTTGGAATATGCACCCGTCCCAGGATATATAGACTTCTCCAATCGAAAAACTGAGCGATTTAAGCATTACCCTTGTGCCTCTATTTCATCACCATAATATTCACTACATATCTTTATTATGTATGGATGCTTCACGTATCACTTATGAAACGGTAATTTTAGTCTTCCACCTATGTAATTTGTAGTTTATCTACAGAAAATAATATCGAACTCAAAGCAAACATTCCAAATAACAATGCTATTTTATTATTACGATTGAAATCACACTGCCAAAAAATAAATTGGCATTTCCATTATTTTGTACGTACATGTATTCGTCATGTTTGTATTTATGTAGTTTGCGGTGCTCAAACTTACAAAGTTTATAAAATTTAAAACATTTTGTCTTTTTTATTTATAAAAATATTCAAGCTTATCAATAAATGTCAATATTCAATATATAAAACCAATTATTACATATGTAAATTAGAAATTATTTTGTAAACGTTATAGTTTTAAATTTCTTAATTTTAAAAACTTCATAATTTCAATAAATTTGAACACCGCAAACTACCTAATGTAAACATGTATTTAATAATCTTGTGTGGTGTTTTTCCAAATATCTACAAACACATAAATATATCCTATAATATCTCATGCAGTTCCATACTTATAATCGCGTATTTGGTATTTGGACATTGCAACTGTATGTACCAATACGATGTAACCACAAACGTCATAGTATGGGCCGATCGAATTAAAAATTCTTACATAAAAGTCCAGGTACGTAAGTAATATCTTAACTATTACTATAAGCTATATAACCCTTAATTTTATGGTGTCTTATAGACAACGTTTACGATTTTTGTTATGCTTGCGTTTCTTGCTGGAGGGTCGTATAATATGAAAGAGACTGGAACAAGGAAATAATTCCATGTAATTAAATTGTATATTACTACCTATATACCTATGATATCTATTTCTGTCTTAACTTTGGATGTTATTGAATTCAAAAAAATATCATTTTCACTGCACAACAGCCTCTTAGTACGGTATAGCTATACACATATCAAATAGGTACCAATCATAATTGCATTTTCTTTAATGTCTTTACATTATATATAATCAAATTAATTAAGTTATGGGTGTAGCTACCGTAGTAGCGTGGCGTGACAGAAGTATTTACATACTTTGCAGTCCTCTTTACGTGTATGAAAACGGCCAAGAAAGCGCCAATATGTGGCTGTAGGTTTCGTTAGTCAAGTATGAAAGACGTTAGAGCTCCGCAGAAGAGGAATTGCAAAACATACCCCGAACATACTCGATGGACTACGAGGAAGAAACGATAGACATGTTTCCTGACAACCATGCCCACAAAGTATATCAATCGAAAGGTCTCTCAAAGACCTTTTGAAACCCACTAGGAGCATTTTTCTCTACAGTGATCCGTTTTTGAGAAATTATTGGCCAAATTTCAGCGGTCAAAATTTGCCCGCTGATTACTCGAAAACGGATCAATGTAGAGAAAAATGTCCCTGGTGGGAAATATTTATATATATATATTCCATCAAATATTTCCAAATTTCCATCAAATGTAGGAGAAAGGGTTTTTGAAACTTTGGAGAAGACAACGTCATTTCTTTAACTTTCTCCCATACAAAAAATCCAATTCCAACTCAAAGCACGAAGAGACCCAGCCTAAGGCCGTCAGCTTCCACATGAAGTTTCACGCAATTTTTGTTTTGTGTGGCTATCTCCTCCTCGTCTCTTTCTTTCTCTTCTCCCTCGAACTCCTTTTGGTGGACATTTTGACAAGATCTGAATCTCTTTCTTCTTTTTTAACAAACCCAATGGCTACATTTAATTCCATTTTCCTCCTGCTTCACTGATCCTTCCAATGTCTGCACAGACAAATTCGACGGTTGACTAATTTGTCAAAAACCGAAAACATTTCGGTCATTAAGATTGTGGTTGTCTCTTCTGTAGCAGGGCATCATGAATCGAAAATTTGAGATCCCGTTTATTTCTATTCTCCTGACCCGGAATCTCATCAGGGCGGGTTGTGTGACTCAAGCTTTCAGATGGTGGAAACAATGGATCAGTCTAACTTGGATTCAGACTGATAACGGGGGCGGAGCTGATATAAAGTTTCTGGTATTCCCATTTTCCAACCAGATTTTATTGGACAAGTAAGAAGCCGTAGGCAATGCTATTCATCTGCAGTAGAACTAGCGATAAATCCTCCGGGATATTCCCAATGTAGATGGTCTTTTTAATTGTTTTCCAATTCCCACAGGACTACAATTTCCAATTTTGATGGCAAATGGGAGCCATATGGGTGAGCTATCCTATTCTTACGTTACGAAGAATTGTTGATAAAAATAAAGAGCTTTGGGCAAAATCTCATAACATAATGACACTTAATTATGGTACATTGTCACTCATCTCTTTAGCATACTATCAAATTCGTTGTACAATTAGGGCGGCAGCTTCAATGTTGGAGCTGTTGTCAAATTAAAAAATTTAATTTTCAAATAAATCCGAGAATACTGATATCTACGTTAGCTTTATTGTTTTTCTTGATTTATTTCATATTATTGGTCACAATAATCATCACATTGTTTAATCCTTGCCAATCTTTTTTATGGAGGCAACCTCTTCATTTTAAAAATTTCAACACAAATTTGCACATATTGTTTTCAAGAATTTTTTGCAATTCCTTAATAAAGAATAAACGGTTGCATGAAAATCATTGTATAGATTGTGAGTAGCATGCTGTCGTTTTTGTAGGCGCGGGAGATAAATAGTTAAGAATAATTAGGCAGCTTTTCTAATAATATCAACTGCTACGTTAAATCTAATGTCATCAAACTCCACAGAACAAGTTGGCAATATTTAGGTCGAATGGAGCAATGGGGTCACCTACCTCCGTAGAATAACCTACGTCGTTATTTATATTAAAAGCAACATACTCTAGGTATGCTATGTCTACTCCAAGAGCCCAAAACTATACCCAAGCAGCAGACCCCTATCTATACAAAGTCGCGAAGTCAGCAGTAACTTCATCCAAAACTGGTAATTATGACTGCGGTGGCAGTGACTACTGTTGTTCACCCGACTTCTAAACGACCATGCAATAATAGCTTTTTCCCAATCCAAATGATACACTTTAAAACAACAATGATTAGTTTTGTATGCCCGGTTAGGAAAGACAGTAGCGGTTGTAGTGACATTTTCTGCACATCATATGGTGCTTTATTCAATTTTATGGCGCAATATTGGCATTATGCTGATACTTCATTGCTTGTCATTATTCATCATTTCTTCAAATGAAAGAAAAAAACAGATATTGAAATTACAATGTGTATTGATTTTTATTGGAATATAATTTTGTGTAATTGTCTTGATGAAACAGAAATAAGCAACGTAATCCGTTTCGCATGTAAAATTGCATTGAAATACTACTCTGTTTAAATGTCATTAATAAATGAAACGTAATAGCCTATAATAATTCATTAAATATCAATCATTGAATTGAAAATGACGACGATGTAAATATTTGTTGTCTTTAAATAACGTCTTGTCATTTGAGGAACAAATATTTAAATCGTGGTCATTTTCAATTTAATATTGATTGATATTTGATAAAATATTATTTGCTAAGCTACATTTATTAATAGCACTTACCCGAGTTGCATTTCAGCGCAATTTTTTTCAGCTCAAGAATTTCTGAGTTTTTTTAATGTATTAGTCTTTGTTTATGACTTTTTGAGCAACTGCAACTGCAGACTGCCGCGGTGGAAGTGTTGTCGAACTGAGAGACACATATTTGCTATTCCACAAATATGCGACACAATTTGGACAAGCAACGCGATCGTCAAAATCGTAAGTCTAAATCGTGGAACGAAATTATGCCTAGACCCTGTCGATGACTAACAAATGACATCCCAATGCTATTGTTTCTAAATGTGTCGTAAACCTTGCAGGTACATTGTATAATTAAGATGTCAAATATGGATCTTGAAGTCGACATGTCATTGTATTGACAAGAATCCACTAAATATGGATGTCTTAAAAATAGGACTCTGCTGCTTGGGTATTGTCATAAATCAAATTCGTGATGCTTGTAAGTAGCCGGATAGCCTGATTAACTGTTTACCCTCTTTGCTTCGATCACGAAAACAACTTTCAGTGCTAGGGTATACACGTTACTAGCCAAACACAGGATTGGGGACAGGGGGAACTCACAATATTCCAAGAAATATTTTTGCGTAAGGCAGACACTCCTAACATTCAAGTTATTGAAGGAAAATATTTCAGAGTTGGCTACCGTAAGTTTGGCTCAATCATAATAACATGTAAATGTAATAAACCATTGAAACAAAGGCATTAAAAGGTAGCGGCCATGCGATGGACCCTATATAAAACTCTCATGGGTTTCTTTTGGGAAATAGCCCTAGTGGAAGACACCCATTTCCCAGTGGGAAAAGTGGGAAATTGGAAAATGGAGTGGGAAATAGAATTTCCCAAGATGCCGACAAACTTCCCACTTTTGAAGTCCCACTTCCACTTTCCCACTTTTCCCAAGGTGTCCTACAAAATTAGGTTTGAAATAGAAAATTACGAAAACGTGCCCATGAGAAATCTTGCATGGTCAATCTGGCAAACCATTGACATTCAGGTGCGGAACGAGAAATATTTCGCGGTGAATTACAGATAATAAGCAAAATTTTGATGTTATTTTCCTTGAAAAGTAAAATAAATAGATTTGATGACAATTGTTTCATTTTTCAAGCGAAATAAATTGAAATCCCTGAATCTTGTACATCATTATCACGCAAAAAACCAAATAGTTTTATTTCAATTTATTTGGAATGTCGATTTTTTCAATTTGTTTAATTTTATTTCAATTTATATCAAATTATTTCGATTTATTTTCGCATAAATTATATGCCCGGTCCACCACAATTCATTTCAATCATTTCACATTTCGCTACAAAATTGTTGAAAAGTGAAAAAATGGCAACGTTTTTGATGATGTACACTTACCGAAGTATAGTAAATGCGGTGAATATCGGTTTGGCTTTATTAGTTATTACACGGCGTGCGTGGTCGTCGAATGCAAACTCCAATCAGTCCAAAGCCTATAAATGGCCTGGATAAAATAGCCCTGGATTTCAACTGAGTAGTGCTTACGACTGAAGGGGCTACATAACATGGATCGCCTCATTTCGGAATACTTTACGTCGGACTGAGATGGAACGGAGCCATCTTTTCTATTTCACTGCTCTGCATGCACTTCACTTGGTAGCTGTCCGTTTAGTGAAAATGAATTTCGAAACGTTTTTCAGTTTCTGTGCATCTATCTTAGTCTTTATTGGTGGACTAAATATAGCCCAGGGCATCCCCACTTTTTCACTCTATAACAACTGCGACTTCAACATCATCTACTCGCATAAATCCCGTTGGGTATCTCAGGTCTTGGCCCAGAATCAATATGGCCAGCCATGGACAATGGCCACACCCGACTACAATCTATCTCGCTTCGGACGAGATGAAAATGAGCCGAGGGATTTGTCCAAGAGTTTCTGCTCCCTGAACATTTTCATAGAGAACGAGCACGAGAATTTGGTGTGGTACCTGGAGAGAATGTTTGGGAGAGAAACCAATCGTCGTCCTTCTACATTCATTCTCCTCCACGACAAAAAAGTATTAGAAAAGAAGAAGCAATTGTGGCCGCAGACATTAGGTCGCCGGTTGGCGAGTCCACTTTTCCTTGTGGTCATTGACAATGATACTCATCACGCAGTCTACACTGGACAACTCTACAAAATGCGTTCACCGACTTTGGGGTCGTTAATGGAAAGAAGGATATCGGAGGGAGAAGATTGGGAAAGAATTTGCGACTCTCTAAATGGACATCTCCACAGAACTGTCATCCCTGTAATTAATAAGTTGTCTGCCTCTCAATATACGAGAAAAATGCCGAAGTGCAAAGACAGTGCCTACTTTCTAATAAAAAATTCACTGAAGCCATGTATATCCGGATACACGGCGATCAAGACAATGGCCAGGAAATTTAATTTTACTGCAGTCTATGGGAAAATTTATAAATTGGACACGTCAAAACAATCCTGCGGAATGGTAGAGATGTTGAAACAGTTGTTGGAAAAGCTTGCTGACCGTTCCACGACGATGACATTTACTGTAAATATTTTGAATATGATTCCCATCTACTGTGAGCCAAGCTCTGAATTCCAACATGTCCCGTTGACAGTTTCTGCGCGGAGAACTATCGACGTCCCTTGCTGGCTCCTGATCTACTCTCTCTTTCCACTGTCATTTTTCGTGTTGGCTGCGACAACGGCGGGTTCCCCCACCCGAAAAAAACGAAAACTAAATTGGATCCTTATGTCCTTGCTGGCTGTCCTCCTGGACAAAGAAGTTCCGTTCAACAGGAGAAGGTTTCTCTACTTGCTGGTCATCGTGGCGGGATATCTTATTACTATTCATTACGGGTCATACATCACCAGTGCAATTATTGCCCCGCCAGACAGAAAACAATTTCAAAATTTTAAAGATCTCGTTGAAAATGACTACAAGTTTCTTCGGGTGATAGACAGACGAAATAATTTTGATTACGATTTTACTTTCATGTTTGAGAAATATAAAATGTTGGATAAAATGAATTCCAGCGTCTACATCTATGACTGGGAAAAAGAAAGACCGGCTGAAACCTTTCGTAAAGTCGCCTTACGTTATAATGAAGTAATATTCAAAGTACTGACCAATTATTCCATGAAACTATTCTATCTCGATAAGAAAGGTTTTGGACAACACGTAATACCGACAATTCCCAAAATATATTCACTCAATGGCGTTTGCATGACAACTAAAGAAATGGCAGTCAAAATCCTCGTGCGGTATGATTTTCATTGTTGCTATCGTCACAATTTTCTGGCATATTTTCAGCAAATGCAGGAGAACGGATTCTTAGATATTTGGACGAAGCAATATCTTTACTTTGAATATCTCCCATACCAAAACTCTTCTTCAAAATCAAAGCACGACGAGACCCAACCAAAGAGCATTAGCCTCAACAAAAAGATTCACGCAATTTTTGTTTTGTGTGGCCTCCTCATCCTCGGCTCTTTCCTTCTTTTCTCCCTCGAACTCCTTTGCGTTGAAATTTCGATAAGGTATCCATCCTTCTTTTCTTTTTTAGCAAACCCAAAGGGTACATCGAAATCTATTTTCCTACAGCTTTGTCGATCCTGCCGATGTCTCAACAGAAAAATTCGGCTGTTGGCTAAAAGAAAGTTCAAGTTAACGGCCGCGAGCAATTGTTCATCCAGAATCGATAACATTTCGGGCGTTGAGGTTGTAACATACTCGACGGTGGCAGTGCATCAAGAATCAAAGATTGGGGATCCTGTGCACTCTCCTTATCCTGGAATGTTACCAGGGTGGGTTGGGTGACTCAAGTTTGCAAATGATGGGAATAATGGGACTGTCTAACTTCGATTCAAGTTAGACGACAATTGTTTCGGAACTGTGAAATAGTTTTCGAATAATGACATATTTTCATTTTTTAAACGATTTTGTTTGGCAAGTAAGTTATAGGGACTGGTATTCATCAAAATTGATACTGCTAACGGGAAATGGAAAGCTTCGGAGTAAGCAATTTCCTATCCTCGCGTAGCCTAGAATGGTTCGTTGGAAAAATGAAGCAATTGAGTAAAATATAATAACATAATTCCCCTAAATAACTGGACACCGTCACTCATTTATCTCTCTGTCAGACTCTCAAATTGGTCGTGCATTATTAAGCAGCGGTTAAGCTGCTTTATGGGAATGCCCGCTCTGTCTGTCTGCGTGTCTGTCCGTCTGTCTGGTACGCGATATTTTGTGAACGGTTTAAGATGTATCATTCAAATTTAGTGTGTGTTCCCTTGGGGCCCATGCGGAGATCTCATTGGAAAATGAGATGACCCCTTGACAATTTGCAATCATGATTTTTCATTCAAATCAAATGTAAGTCAAATGTAAATCAAATGCAAATCAAGTGAAATTCAACATTTAAATCAAAAGTATCATCCTATATATAACCGCTGCTTTCTAACATTCTTTTCTACAAGGGTTTATTAGTGGTAACTTTGAAAATGAACTTTTGACAATTGAGAATTTTAATTCTTTTAAATAAAACTGATTTCGACGTTAAACCCCTCATTTTTATCGAGCCAACCTCAACATTTTAAAAGTAGTAGTAGTAGTAGGTATTTATTGATCGTTTCTATCATATACAATCAAATAAGTTCATTTCACAGGTTATTTTAGACACAACATTTATGAGAATACCATAGAGTGAGTTACAGTTCTTATACCAAATCATTTCACAGATCATTATACGATACATAATAACACATTGCCTCCAATAATACAAAATAGGGATTACTACCTCCCATATCCGCGGACAGGTCGCAGTACCCAGAGTAGTACATAATTCCTTATAATACTAGCTATACAGTCCATACTCAATATTAGCAGCGGGCATAAAGTTCCGGATCAGGTTTTATTCCCCAATAAACTCTTACACTAACACAAAATACTTGTTTCTGTATATCGCTGAGTATTCATATTAAACACGGTGTCTGTATGCATAAATCGCTGTACATAGCAACCTTCTTAAAATAATATCCTGTCTATCATATTCCTAGTTACACAAAAAACGCATCTAGTGAGAAAAATACAGCCTTATCTTTGTAACATATATTGTATACACACGTCTGCTTTATGGTTATCAGCTAATGGAAATTACCCGAGAGGCTGTGTGACTATGCAAATCTCGGGGGGTTGGTTGGTTGGAGAGAGCTTGTGCTCAATTTCGAACACTAATAGACAGTAACTGCAGGCAGAGGCTACGCAGAGTTGGGTTGTTGATAAGTAAATTGCGGCTTGTCTTCGGGGGTTTGGAGAGTAAAACTAAAGGTAGCACAAGGAAATGGCCAAACCTTTGGCGGAGTATTAGTATGAAAACTTCTGTCCTTACATCTCACCGTATAGGGGCATAGAGATCCGTGTACACGTTGGACCCAGGCATCGCAGACGTCACTCCATACGTTCCAAAGGGAAGCGTGTAATAGAAGCGCTGTCTCCTCGTCAGGACTCCCACATTCCTCAGCCACCCACAAATGCAAATTGTCCATGAAGGTTGATTTATCGTTGCACATTCCCAAAACTTGGGAAAACAACTCTTTTTTCCAAAATTTTGGCCAAATGGCCCACTTCACATCACAAATAGTACTTTCACTGTGTAGGCACCACCAACAGCTCCCCGCAGAACCAAATTTCGATGTCCAATTTACAGAAAATGCCAATAAAAAATCCATTTCCGCAGAAACACACCAAATACACGTCTGCACTCACCGACTCCAACCAACCAAAACATTTTAAAAGTAAATAGGATTTAGAAAAATATTTGCACACATAGGAGTTTTCCCATTTCTACGAAAAATAATTAAAATTCATGCCCACTCCGCGTCGCCAGTTATACTCTCTAATTAAACACACGGAGTGTAGGCACTCTTTTAATTATAATTCTTGTCTAAGGTTACGTGCACTCATCGGGGGTCGG
>JABASI010004360.1:0-14229 GCA_019776505.1 Tomocerus nigrus | reverse complement strand
ACTTTTGTTCCCCAGACATAGGGCTACAACATATAAAAATTCCAGCCAATTCTATAGAAAGCCAAATCCTACTCAAATCGTGCCATCCCTGATTGTAGAAAGTCAATTCGAAAAACTATGGTGCTAATGGCGGTAATTATAACGTGAAATCAACTAATTCCGTGGCATTAAATGTTAGCTGAGGATTTTACTGTAATTACTAAGAACAAAGTAAACAGAACAAGCAATCAGCAATGCTTTTTACATGCATTAGAATTGGGTTCCTGCCACTAATATGCAAGATAGCAGAGGAAAAGTATTCGCAAGAAAAACATTTAACCAAAGTGCTACCCAAGTTGTTTTCCTTCGATTTTTCTTTCCATTTGCTGTGGTTTGAGATTTTCGAGTAGACATTAAATCTAGAGTGCTTATCTGAACTGCTGAGACGGCTGTGTATGCGCTAGTAGAGAACGATTTTTATTTTTAGAAGTGGACTTACCTAACAAAGTGTACATAAATAATCTCAAGTGTACTTTGTTTTGTACATTATGTAACAGTAGCTCACTACGTGTGGGTGCTCTTTCCGACTATTTTTGCTTATCATTACTGAAACTGAATGAGTTTAGTGGTGCGGCAATTTCATATTAGTCAGTCAGACACTTCAATGCTCTGAGTTGTTGTCTCTGTCTGTGAGGTCTCGCCAACAACATGTTTGACGAAACAAAAACTATAGGCAGGTACATAAAATAAAGCAAACACCACATTAAAGCTCATGCCATTATTATTAGGAACATTAGAAGGAAGCAGATCGAGAATAAGCACATTAAATTCATTCATCCATCATGTTTACCGTGTAGCACACATAATGAATTATGGATTAGTTTGGCTTCAGTGAAATATTAAATTACTAAAGCCTGATATCCTCACAAAGTCACTATGTAAGCTTTTATCTATGTTATCTCTAAGCTGTCTTAGCTTGTGAATCAAATGGCGCCATAAACTTTGCATACTATTTATGCATACATAGCAGTCTTCGAGAAAAGGCGGAGAAAAACACTATTTTATGAATCACCTATTTTTACTCATCTATATTGAGGCGAGTCATCATCTGAATCTTAAGACTCTCCAGCGTCGATTTACGGTTTACAACAACCGATATTGTATTATCGAATTTTAAATCATAGTTTCAATGTCACAATTCCCACTGATATAGTTTGCGCATCCGGGATGGTTAGGGAATTTCTCACCGGAATAGGGAATATACTATGTAATGGTTTTCATGTAACTCTCTCAATTATTTGCAGATTAGATTAGACGAGGCGAAACATTTCACCCGCTGTAAGTGAATAGCTCCGGAGGCTCCCGTTATGGAATCATCTCACTACAAATTAAATCTGACGTCTTCTCATTATGGCATTTCTAATTACTTATTACCTAATTTTCACCGACTTTGATACTTTGATCTGATTCTCATTGTGAGAATTGAGAGAGTGCCATATTATGTAACTTAGCTATTACTTCTACATACAATTCTGTACTAGGTATTTTTGAATCTAAAATGCTCAGCTTTAATTAAAATCGAGGATTTCAATGATCACAATTGTGGAGTATGAGGAATTGAGGAGCATGTTAATTAGATAATGAAAGCTGTCTACAAATGTACGTGTACCTATCTAATTAAATTGTTTGGATTACTGGAGCATATGATTTTCGGTTAGGTACTAACTCAGGAAAAATGCTGAATATCCCAGCGAAAGTAAACTAAGGTTATCTGTCAATACAATATTATAATCTAATCTTGAAATTCTTTGATTTTTAGAAAATAACCCGTGACAGCCGCACACATAGTTTATTTATAGAAACCTGCATAGAATGTACCTATAAATAAATCTGATAATATTTTTGTACTTTTCCATGTCACGATGGGGTACATTAATATTTTCTGTCAGCAAAATATCAAGCATCCACATCTGCGTTGACGAATAACATAATTTTTGGGGTTTAAAATGTTTCGAACGAAGTACTGTAAAACTTGGGTCGCGTACCGTGTACCAAGTACCTAGTAAGTTAAGTACCTACCTACTAAAAACGTAATCATACAGTACAGTTGTTAGAGTTCTCATTTTATTCCCCGAGTTTCTTGCTTTGTTGTGACATTTGTTATCAACTCCAACAATAACACGATGCTAAACTTGCAGCTATAACGCATGTATACTTATATGTAGTGTTAGTAGGTATCAAATAGAAAGCTATTCGTGGAGATTGAAAAGGAGCCCTCATTCAATCTCAATGCAGCTTGAAACAAATCGGAAACAGTTTCTATTAGGAAGGAGGCGTTGAAGACACCTGTCTTCACCGTGAAATTATCATCTCCCTCCACTCATCCTGTGAAGTTTATACAGAATAAACAACCATCAGTCACTTCCTTGTTACCCATATGTTTAATTTTAAAAATACTATTTTCATATTGCTACCAATTCCCTGTATAGTGGATGACTGTGTATAACAACTCCCTTCGCCTGTCTTCCGATCTCTCATAAAACGTCTTTCTTTTTGTACATCCTTTGCAAAGCCTATGCAGGCAAAGTCCAATTTCCCAGCAAGGCGGTTGCTCTACTTGCTCATCCTCATTTGTTATCTGTTTTGCTGAAAAAAGATTACTCCCCTTGTCTGTCCTTCATTTCTAAACCTCAGTATATTGCGTCATGTCTTTTTAGAGGTATTTCTCATCTGAATCCATCCATGAGGCATATAAGGTACACTAATTATAGTAGGTAACTGTAAAGTGGGCAGCTACTACTAATAATTAGTCTAAATTATGCTTTCGTGATTAGTCTGATTAGGTAGTGCCTATGTAGCGGTCTGGGATGTTATTGCTAAAATGCGCTTACCTATTGAAAATAAAATACTAGAAACCTGGCATGTACTTATGTACTGTTTTAAAAACTTTCGTGAATTAGTTACATTTGCGTGCCTATGTAATATGTATGACAGGCAGGGAGAGATAGGTGACTAGGCTTTTACTTCATGTTTATGTATGGTTGCTGCTCCGGACTTTTCACTCCCCATGCAAATCTATGCAATAACATTTAGTCCGGAGTCTGTTTTGGGTAGTGGAAAGTACCTCTTGTCTAAAAGTATTGTAAAAGATTTTAGTGAAAGTAAGGTTGTATTGTGTATTTAAGCTTGGAAAAATATAAGGATAATGTAAATCATATTATATCTGTAGTCGCACTGCACTGGTTGGGCGAGAATATTCTCTGGACTGTGACGCATGAACCTATGTTTGTTAAGTAGTTCATCCTTTCATTTTTCTGTTGTTTTTGAGGTCCTGGAAGTTGGCAGAAGCGGAAGAAGAAGTTTTCCGAAGCCGAAGTGGAATTTTGTACGTAGAGGTCGAAGGAAGTTAGACCGAAGCCGAAGATAGCTTGCCGAAGCCGAAGTGGAAGCTTGTCGAAGAGGGTGGCATGGAAGTTCGCCGAAACCAAAGCGGCGGGATGCTTCCTCCCTGCAAAAGTCCACTTTGGCTTTGGTGAACTTCTTTTTCGGCTTCGGCAAACTTCTTCTTCGGCTTCGGTGAACTTCTTTTCGTCATCTGCGAATATCTAGCATTCTCTTTTTTTCCATATTTTCCCAAATGACAATGTTTAATTTTACGCTTTCTGCCTTATTTTAATAGGTAGATGTCTTTGCTAATTTTTGCCAAGCGTCACATATTTCGTCGTATATTTAGCGTTCAAAACAAAGTTGGAGATGGTAGCTAGTTCGTTGCTTGTGTCTCGGATGGGGATCATAGAAATGGGATGGGACTCGCACAGTAGTTATTGTATACGGAGTAGACTGCAGTGCAGAACATAAAATTCCAGCCATGACTCTTTTGGTTCCAGCAATTCATGGATGTGAATTTGCAAAGTGGCGGAAAGAGTCTTTTGTCTATAAAAACAAGACCATCCTTTCCTCATGAAAATTCCACCGAGAGCTGTTAGTTGGATAGCTTTGGTAATGTCTTGATTTTAAATGGGATTAAGCACACAATGATTTATAATTGTGTAATTTCGGATGTGATTTTATTGCTACTACCAGTCTACAACAACATACATATTAAATGATTTTAAGAGAAATTCTCTGCTACCTACATCAAAAACATCGTTTAGCGAGAATGCCGAATTTGCATAAAATAGTATCATTTATATACGTAGTTGCTTGAAATGTATGTCAGTAGATTTCGACGCAGTTACTGCATGGTTCAACTTAGAAAACGTCCGTCTATCTGATGTTATTCATAAATAGATCGACTGAGCACTCGGGACTCTAGCACAAGAGCAAGGAATTTATATGTAGTTACCCGTGTACGAATTCAGAGCAGTTTTTCATATGATAAAGTCAGTAAATTATGATCGAGGATCATATCAACTTATGGTAACATCCTTTCTCTAAAGTCTTGCTCAGAAAGTCAAAAGTGCATAGAATAATGTTGTTAAAATTCCCTTTGGTCAACAAAAAATGCTATTTCAGTACTTTAACTGAAAGCTCGCATATGAATTCAAGTTCGTCCTGTTAAAGTATATCTTATATTTTGCAGGTGTTATAATATGTGTGCACATTTGAAACGTTATTGGTACGTACTTCATAACTACTAACTGCGCAGTCAGCAATAGATACACACAGTTATATTTTATATGAAAAAATCCTCAAAGTCAATTTTATTTATTGCTACTGCTGCTGATACTGTCAATAGATAAATTGCTGAGAAGTTAGAAGGGACACTATTGTAAATGGCTTCGTTATTTGCTTGAAAAATATGAGGGGATGATTCAGTCAGATGCGCCCGTAATCCAATTAAATTCCAAGAAATAAACGAATGCACAAGAATAGGAGTAGGGAGTAGTTCGTCATCCAAATTCTATTTTTACTCCATCATAAATATTTTGAATCCTATACGTGATTTTTGTAGGGAATATTTGTGGGAATCCTCACTAAGCTAAACAAAATTGCTTCAATTAGTTGATTTTGTTATCTAACAATGTTTACCTTCTTGAAAATAGTGACGCTGAGGAAATGACATAAATAATAAGACGGGCAATAACGGGTGTAGAATTTGAGGAATGGTAAAGGAGGCTGAGCTTTTATCAAATCATTTCTGTGAGAGTTATCTGGGCTTATGCTATGCCAGTTAGGCAAGAACGGAGACATTGCCTCACTTTACGAGTGTCTGCAAACGATAAGAATACTCTGGAGAGCAGATGAAAATTATGACTCTGTCAACTGACGACATCAACATTCCATTTTTCTTGTCCGTTTCTAATTTGTATTCTGGGTTATCGTCACACTTCTATTTTCTATTTCGTTATTGCAGCTACACTGAACCAACACATTAAAACGGGATAGCACAGTAGTAGAACTAACTTAATTTTCAACTTGTGAGTCTTCTAGAGCTACGACGTAGAGCCATTGTAACGAAATCATTTGCTAATCTACACACATCTCCCATCAACATCATCCTCTATGATTTCCGGTATGTTTCCTCTTCAGTGTCAGTTATGTAATAAGTATTCACCGGAGGCACTGTTTGAATAAATTACTGTCAAAATCCATGATGCAACCTAATGGATTACTTTTGTATTGTGTTTATCATAGAAATTATAATCCTTCACTTGCTCTCTTGAAAAGTTGCTAATTTATATGGAACACTTTGGTTCTCACGGACTCTTCGCTCTATTTACATTATTCCTATGCTCCGTGTACCTATATAGACAGTTTTTAAAGTCATAAAAATTGACGATAGGACATAAAAAAGCAAATCGTGTAATTTATAATTCCATCACTGGTGAAAGATTGCTTTCATCAAGAGGGAAACTAGGACGTAACAACAATTCGTGGGAGTAAGCTGCTACCACAATGCTCACGCATGTCAGTGTGAAAGCATCAATAAAATATCATTTTATATTCCTCAAGCTTTTAACAGCTTTCCTTGGATTAGAGATGTTAGGCTGTGAGCTCGTGAAAATTTATGAGCTTAGAGCAAAGGCTAATCGTTAAGTTTAATATTGGATGCTGCATGCTGGTGGCTCCTAGTTCTTTATTGCCAAATACGACTTCATCCTCAATTCCACTATTAGCTTCTCTAAATCATAAAAATTCTCTACGCTCTTCTCAATCTTCAATGACTATTTCACGTAAATTAGTTTACACTTTTACTAGCGCCATTAAAAATTGAATTATTGTCGGGAGTCGTGCGCCCGGTTAATTTCCAATTTGAACTCACTAAATACTACTGCACTGCCTTGTCAAACCAATAAACTAGTTAACGACACGTATTTTAAACTTCAAATAGGACCCACTTTGATGATTGGTTAGATTGAGAACACTAAAAAGGAAAAGGATACTAAAATAGAATAACATGTCCAGTAATTAAAACGCTCATTGCTAACGATTTTGATGAGATGGATGTGCTTCATTCAGCAGTTCGTCCTTCTGTTGATGAACTTTATTTAGTGGTGAGTTGGGGGATTAAGGGATTTAAGGTGGTGTATGCAACTATTTAGTGCCAGCACTCGTTGTGGTCATGATTACTTATACCTATAATAGTAAAATAGTCTATAAATAGTTAAATAGTAATTAAATGATGGCTAGAACTGCTTTAAATGATGAAACGATACTATATATAGTAAAAGCAGGCAGATGAACCAGCTATCAATCAGTTAAATGCACAAGCACGTGGACTGTACACTAAAAGGGCTAAATTTCAGTGTGTGTCATCATGTGTTATAGTTATTTGTCTTTCATTATTAAAATGTCAAAAGCAGACTAGATACCGAAACTTGCTACGCACAACGTAGGCTCGTAATGAAAGCATTTAAAATGATCTTTAATTCTTGCGGAAAATTGAAGCTAGATGCTTGAGAGAAGAATTAATATCTGTATTATGTTGTCATCGGTTAATTAAAACAGACACGTTGTTCTCTGCGATGCTGTGGGAAAAGATTTCGTTCTTCTCTCCAAGAAACTTTTCCCCTCCTAGCAATGAGAGTGGGCGTATTTCTTGTTACACGAATTCTAAGTGCCAAGTTATTGATGCCTAGAGAAGCATGCATAGTAAACAGTACGCTTAAAGAATCCTTTCACAAGATTTGTGACAATAAGACTGAAGACTATCCTATAATACGCCATATAAATCTATTTTTCTGCACTTTATGGTGAAATATACTACACTTTGGCTATTTGACGCAAAACTGTAGATGATGATTCTTAGTAATTCGGCTGTTTACATAGGTACATACAATAAATGATGCCTATAAGCGAACTTTTTCTAGCAGATGCTTATTACTCGTAATTCCTTAATTTGAATTACTGTCTACTGCTTCTCTAGCCATTCATTGCAAACAAAAGTTGAATGGGATGACAAGCCTTTATGTTTTCTAACTTCTAAGGAACAAACAAAAAAGATTTAGCATCAGAAAAACTTTTTAGCACGAATAATGTAGCGAAGTGTAATTAACACAGTGTAATTACAAAATATTATTATCATAACGTTGTAATTGTTCACTGTGATGTGTAAAATGAATTTTATTTTAGCACACTGGAGATTTAGTTAGTGATTCTGCTGTGTAAGGGATTTAATAGCGGGAAGAGGTATTAAGAGTAGACGTGTTAGTGATATAAGTAGCAAAAGAGACTTTTATTTAGCTAAACTGTAAATTGGTGACTATGATATAATGTTATAGAGAAAGTCTTAGTTAGCTTAGCTTGGTGATTGAGATTTCGTTTAGGCTGTAAATGGAAAGGAGCCAAAACTGATAAGAGTTCTTAACTGGTATGCAGTAGGAATTAATTGCATTTTAACCCTTTCTTGTGTGTCTCGCCTGAGCCTGACAGTCTCCTCTTAGTTTACATATGTCTCCCCGCTTGTAGTTGTAGACCTCTTCTATTGCCATGTGTCTTTTGTATGGGAAGTGCCATGTCTTCCTACTCTTTTGTATGCATTCTGCCCTTCTGTTCTATTGTGAAGTATTCATTTACATGGTAATATGCCCATACCATGCAGCAGTGCCATAGCTCAATAAGACACAATATCAGATACGAGAGATTTTCAAAGACTTCCCATTGTAGTCGAAAACACGACTATCTGTACGAGTATAACTTTCGTTTGTTTCCCTAACTAATGTAATGGAGAGTCTATTTAGAGCATTTGTATTAGTTACAGCATATGTAGACATTGTTCACATAGATTACCACAGCTTGGCGCAAATGGTGTTTCTTTGCCTAAATAAATGTCAGATCTGCCGACTTGTTCCATCCACTTTCTTTCCTACTCAATGTTACACTTTTTCTAGCGGATTCCTACTTACATACGTAAATGATCTTAGTGAAATCTTCAAACAGCCACGAATCCTTCACATTTTTCCCCTTTTGCAACTCCTTGAGCAAATAACTGTGTGAGAACAAGCATTTCAAAGATTTACCAGAACTACTTTTCAAAGGAATTAAATTATACCACCACACTTATGCCATGGCCGCGTAATCAGCATCTAAGTAATCTGAAATTCTAAATCTTACCATACTACATCCCTCTGCCTTTTAATACTACCTATTTATGTATAAAGGAGTCACTTAAAAGTAGCTCACATTTCTGTTATGCATAGTTTTGGCGTATTTACTGTTTCATTTTGTAACGTCGTAACTTTTGTGATGATGTATTACGCAGTAGCTTAGTTAGGATGAAGCATTACGGAATGTAATTATCATTTTATGTCCATACCTTACATATAAAGTTATATTTAACAAAACCACCTACTTTGGCAAACTTTGATTCTCAGAAGCCCTGTTTCTGTTTAACATAATGTTGCGACATTTGTAATTTCAAAACCCCTTAATATACCGCTACCACACGTCATTCACTACAAATTGTACCGTGATGAACATATTAAGACTAGTTGCTGCTTTAGAATTCAGCAAATTGTTATTATTATTCCCCATGCATGCAATTGCCAATATATCAGGAATTGAATGCCCAAACAGGGAATTCATGTAATAGATACTGATGTTGATACTGATGATCTCTGAAGACAATACGTGTAATTCTACATGGAATAAGTTTTGTAGCTAGTAGAAAGTAATAACAGATTGAAATGTTGATAAAGCTAAAGTTATTGCAGAATAGTAAATGAAGTTTATTTTTGAACACAGACTCGACTGTAAACATGAAAGGCACGTATATGCATAAGAAAGAATGAGCTATTGAAGCGGAGTTATGTTAGTGATAGCATAGATATACTGCAATTAGCATTTTAATTGTACCAATTAATTAATTGTGTACTATTGGCAAGCATAACATTGTATAATTATTGCCTAACACGTATTTTTCTGCCCTTTGGTATGCTAATTATCAATGTGCTCTATTGAAAATTGTGAATTTTAATGCTCCATCGGTTTGTTTAACAAGTTTAATTTTTTGAAGTAGCCTATTGCGATTTATACCCATAGTTATAAATCTTTAACAGATTAACCTAGTTATGCTAACAATGCAAGGACAAATGCGTATTCATAGAAATATTATGGTAAGGGATAGATAGTGAGAATTAGTAATGGGGAACAGAGCCTAGAGAATGATTAACGTGAGTGTAGTAGGAGCAGACTTTGCATAAAAGTCAAGTTAGGATCTACAGGAGCAATAAGTAACCCGTCCATGTGAAATGGATCGAGAAAAAGCGTATCAAGAAAATCCTGTTCGACATACATAACGTACATTAGGTGCATTCACTAAGGATCAAGAAGAGCGAGTCTAGTTAAAAGTTGTGGAGGATAATCCACCGACAGGCAGCAGATGAGTAACACGTAACTGACTTCTCCGACTGTGGCTTCACTCTATTTATCCAGCTCTCATCTCTCATGAACACATAATCTCCTTTACTCTTGCCATCTCCTACAGACAGACAAGCTTAAACAACGATTTCACTTAATTCAGACAGTGTCCTCATCGTGAGATAACTCAAAAAATAATTTCCACTGCACATTTATCAATTCCCACAGGCGAGCCTCTCATTAATCGCTAAGCAAACAGACATTACATCTGCGTATGCACATTTAGCTAAAAGAAAGTGTGCTAATTTGTATGCAACGCAAGAAGAACTGTTGATAAAGTGTCTCCGTTTTATGGCCAAGGTAATTTCAACAAGTGTTATCTTGTTTAATGGCCATTTTAAAAGTTCACACACAGATGTAAAGTGCACAAATATCTGCTGATCATACTATTGTTCTAAAGTGTTTTGCAAGGATGTTATGCTAAATGTGTTGATGCAGTGTACCTACATGCATTTCCGGATGTTTCACGCTAAATCCTAGTTTTACAGAGGAAACGCTTCTTTGGCTAAGGTAAATTTTAATGCAAATACTACGGTAAATACTACAACGGCCCTTTTTCCATGATTACCCTCATGAATTACGCATAGTTCTAAATGTTTGTCTATGGACATTTTCCTAACATATGTATTCAAGCTATCTGAGCATGTTGGAGCTATCTGTAAATAAATGATTATTGAAAGCCATTATGGAGCATAGGAGAAGGATATGGAAACCAATTAGGAGAAAACCTTTTCCCTAACTGAATGTCCATGATACTAATGTGCTCAAAGGGCAGTTCAATCCAAGTATGTTATTTGCTTAAGCACTTTATGCAATTTCCGATTTTACTAGATTATTCATCATTATGACAGGAAAGCTTTTAGGAACGAAACGCAAAGTAGTCGACTATTAAATTCATTTCCTCCTCTTTTACTACAGAACTAACAATAAATTTCCGTCACTCGCCACCACTTCTACAATATCACATACTTACGTACATCGTCTCCTGTTAGCAAGTTGGCCTACATCGAACAAAACCCTTACATACGCACGCAGTAAGCGCTGACAGTCTCATCTCAGTGTCGCCCACTTGCTCACGTAAAGTCCCGAACTCTTTTTAGTTCCCAGAAGTTTTAAGGCACTTAGTTGAAAGATCAGATTAAGTTTAACTGACGAATGACGAAAGACTCTTTGTTTCAGGGAATTGTATTCAATCTTGCACCGAGTAATATGAAAATAGTATCATTAGCAGCCAGTTAATAGTTAATGCATAAACTAATTTCACTACCCGAGTTGTTTTTGCATCTTGTGAGTGTACAATAATTTATTTTAACTTAGTCTGCCCTTATTTACTGTATATAGGTACTTAACTTGAGATATTGTGACAATATTATATCTGCAGTGGAAAAATATGCAATATTTTAATGATGCAACAATTACATGTAACGAGATCAGTCAATCATCAGACATCGTTTGTTTCACAGAAAAGATATCAATGGATGTGACTACAGTTATAAGTGCATGACCAAGGGCACATTTTGGTACATTTGTCTTGCCATGCAATTCATGCAGTTAGGTATTGAAAGGAAGGATACGATAAAGACAAGACAAAACTTGTATGCCTTTTTCAATCACGTTCCAAGATCATTCAATTTTGTTTACTTTGTTCACCAGAGCATTCCTCCAGTCATGTACAACTTTTGGATAATAATAGAGTGTATTGGTTATTTGAACAATTATTACATGTCCACATATTTGCTCATGTATAGTAGACAGTAGACATCAGTAATGTCAAAATCACAACTGCCAGAGTAATCAGATGGCTAATGTAAATATTGAGAATGTCTGGTTCTTTTGGTATGTCATTGCTGATGTGAAACCTCAAGTTCTTAAGATTAAACTGATCAGATGTTAAAAAGGATGTAACAATAATGCACTACTTTTTTGTAGCAATTTGAAAAAAATGATCGAGTTGGTATAGCACATAAAATATTCTGTACAAGTTGAGTTTATATCTCTTCTTCTAATCAATAATAATATGCATTCCTGTGCACAATTCAGATTCAGATGCATTGAAATGTCGCAATACTTACTATATAATAAATAAGGTACTGTGGTACTACTATATTATTCTCGAAAACGAGTCAGACAATATTATTATTATCATCGTATTTTCTGAAGCGTGACACAAGCTCTTGTCAGATTCTTCAGATAATGAAATACTGCAGTACTTATCTTCACGGATCATTAAACGTGTAGTTACAATGCACATGGAGAGAGTGGGGTCATTCAATATCAGTTACTCATCCTAAATTCTTTTGTTGAAAATTGACATACCTAGTATGAAGTAGAATATTCGCCTTCCTTCCTACTGTCTTTTTATGTGGAAAGGAAATCAATGAAATGTACATTTCAATTGAAGAGTACCAAAAATATGTATAAAGTTATTTGTAATAAATGATATGTCTTCTTGACAGTTCTGAGTTTGGTAGAGCTATACCGTACGTATTCATCGAATTACCATTCATATAATATAAGACAATACTATCGTATGTGCATATCATAACCTCCTTTCGTCTCTGGTACACTGATATTGACTGAATCTGTAAATTGTTCTTATAATATGGTTGGATATTAATACAACGTGATGTGAATTATAAATGCACACTGGCATAGCTGTCAGTAAGGATTTCTTGCTAGGGAATTTAATTTTCCATTGTACGTACCTAGTATTGTCTTCCATCATAGAAAATCGTAATCGGATGAACGTATGGAGAGAACTGTAAGTAAAATCGAAGATTAACCGTATATAGTGTTATAAAGTATATTAGTCATACAGAGAAGGTTTGTGACTATCGTCTCTAAATATGTGTAAATGGACATGCAATAAGATAAATTAGCTGTAGATAAGTAGCTCATAGAGTTACACGAAAACAATGAGTTACTTTATTAAAGTCGTCGTCAACAGACGACTACTGTTTACTACAAGTAAAGAGTTGAGTGTAGAGATACTGGCATTATCAGCAGAAGCACAGAAGTATTGGGTGACAATTATTCATAGCCGCAGACAGACGTTTAAAGTTACATTTGTTTACATAGAGCATGTATGCAAAGCACTTTGAAGGAATTTGGTGTCGTATGTCAGAGAGAGACGGAGGAACCAAACAAAAACCCCTTAGCTTGCTCTATCAATCGCAGTTTGACTCGTATACACACATGAAATATTATTGAGTTATTTATTTCTAGTTATAAATAAGAACAAAGTTTAGATAAAAGATGATGTCATAGCCCCTTTGGCGATACATGAAGCATGCATGGGATAACTAATCCAAATCAGACATGCCAACAGAACCTTTTATAAGAACAGACGACATTTTAGTTTCCTCGTTAAAGATAAAGCAGATAGATTATTGTTTTCTTTGCTCTTCTCTTTAGGACAAAGTTCGTGTCACACTTCTTTATCTCGACTCTCAAAGACTTGGATGACTATATGGACAGATTGGATTAGTTAATGTTGTGAATGCGGCGATTTTTAGTATGCCAAGCCAAGACTAACCTAGGTACCTATTTCTACTTTATAACTGACAACTTTTTGTTACTATTCAGAAGCACGTACTTTCTGTAACTTTTCCACAATGTTATCTTAAGACTATCTAGTCACTTACCAAATATAATTTTAGATGCAGATACACATACCCTAATACACTAGAAAATATTATATGCAGCAGCATATGTCAAGAAATAGGATTATTCAAACTTCGTAACACAGTTCATAATAGCTTTTCCTAAGTCCAATGTTGTGCTATTATACTTATGGATTCAATAGAAGCACTCAAACTCATGAGACCCATGATGACCCATAAGGAAGCCCGAAGGTCGATCCGGCAGAAAGACTGTTAGAGTTTCATGTAATAACTCATTCATGTAATCTGACTGAATTTTACAACATATGCGTATGATATATGCATGTAGATATGCAATGATAATGGTAATTAAAAGTAGGTATTGTTTTAATGAATTTTAATGCAGAATTCTAAATTAATTCTTATCATCCACTAATGATTTCATATCAAGAATCAGTACACCAAATAAATCAGCTTATTTTAATTCGGACTTGAGACTAGGTCTTGTCGAACGCTGACTTACATTACACGTATACACACGCGCCATTAATTACACTGGTGTAATTACACCGGTGTGACTGTATCATATATTTAATTAATGTTTTTAATTGACATAGGCAATATAAATAATTTATTTATAATATTGACTTATTTACATCGCATCGTTTATTACGTTACATATTACCATCATACACTATGTACCAATTCATAAATAACGAGAGTAGTGGTAGAAATAGAAAAACTACTAAATAAGTTCGTTTAACGTTTAATAACTTTCGCGATGTAA
>JABASI010004359.1:0-14230 GCA_019776505.1 Tomocerus nigrus | reverse complement strand
CGCTGGGCCTCTCTATATCTACCTGTGCAATTCCTACCTACCTGCACTCACCTCATAAATACATTTATTCACAATAATATTGTCTAGCTGCTTTGTATAGGAGGGCCATGTCCACGTCTGTATGTCTAACTGTCCTTTCTTGGACACTATACGCTAACTTGGTACACCATTTAAATTTTCTGTGTGTCATCTAGAGGTCAATTGGATCACTGAGTTCAAAACCAGGATCACTGGGACAAGGTCAACTGGGTCATACAGAGGTCATTCCATAAACGCATTGAGATACACAGTTCAAATTTTCTACGGGAACTGTCTAAAGAAAAAGTAAACGTATAAATCATCGGTCAATAGGAAAATTCCAACGGGGTCACTCAAGGTCATGTCAAAAATGGGTCGAGATATTTCGATAAAATAAAACTTTATGCATATACACCCAGCTATAGTGTTCAAATTAACACGAAGTCCCTTGGCATGATAACTTTTGAACGGATTGATACACATGGTTCGAATTTTCTGCGTGTAATCTAAAAGTCCATTCGACGACTGAAATCAAAAATTGGGTCACTAGGACAAGGTCACCCGGGTCATTGTGAGGTCATTCCATGAACGCATTGAGATACACGGCTCAAATGTTTGTACACGTACTACTATGATCTAAATAAAGACCAAATGTAAAAATGCGGTCAATTTTATAAGGTCAAAGAGGTCATTCTAAGGTCATGTTAAAAATGTATTGCTATATTTCGTTAAAATCATATATACATGCTACTAGTGGTCGAGTTAACATGGAGTACTTACATAGGGTCAACAGGTCAAGGTCATTATAGTCATTGCCTATAAAGCTACTCGGTATATATCCGTTTGACAATGGTTTATTTACTCACAGGCTCTAAGTATACGTGCTAGCAGACCTAGCTCCTATTTATTTATTATCTCTCTGCTAATAATACGCAGTTGCTAGTTCTCTTGGATTTCCGTAATTTTTTTCCTTAGCCACTTAATCTGCTGCTCTAGATTGTGTATTTGCGCAATGGATTATTATGGTGTGTGTATGTGTGTGTGGATGTGATGTGATGTAATGGAGCTGCTGCATGGCTAGGGAGGAATTTAGTGGAATTTCTTGATCGAGATAAAGATTTGATAGAAAAATTACTAGAGCTGCCAAGCGGAGTAAAGCAAACTGTGTGTATGTCTGTAACATAAATAATGGCTACATGTCAGCTACACTTCACTCGCTCTACTCAACCCTGCACAAAGACTTAACTACTCCACTTATGATTAGTAGCAGGCATTTAGCATTTTTACCTTTTCTTATTAAGGGGGGACTATACTTGGAAAATTCCTGATTCCAGCCAAACGGCATCTCGCCGAGTCACGACGTTGCCACTTGTCCAAACAGAATCTACCCCGATTTCTACTGACGATTACAATCGGCCGATTTTCAAAATTTTATTTTGTGGGGCTAAATTTTCGGGCTCTTAAGAGTGGAAAATATACATTGCAAAAATTTTTTTAAATTTTTTTCGTGTTTAAATTACAGAACCCCAAAAATGCAGGTTCATGATCGCTAGAGATTTTGCCTAAGATTCTTTTTGGTACTTTTTTCAACTCCGTAAGTTTTTTCAAACTATCAGAACCAAGATTTTGCGATTTTCATGCAAAAAATTTGCAATAGTTGGCGCGCTTACTTTTGCGGGCAGTGAAATGCAAATTCATTGACAATCCTCGCTAGAAATTTGCCAAAGATTGGTATTCTTTTTAAAACTCCGTATGTCATTTAAAACTTTTGGAATCAGAATTTTGCAATTTTTACGCAAAAATTCGCGATAATTGGTGCGCTAATTTTTGCGGGAAGTGTAAATGCAAATTTATTGACAATTCACTATACAATTCAAGACAGTAAGGTTGACCAATCAAAACTAGTGAATAGAATGACGATCCATACCAAAAATCAATTCTTCCGTTTTGTTAGGAAAGTGTAGCCACCCCTTAACTTCCCCTCTCTATCTGTCTATACCTGCTATGCCTAAATACTGCAAATATTAAAACAAAAAATGGATTCTTGTGTGAATGTGATTTGCTATGGGCTGTTTACTTGCTGTTGGCAGTTTTTCAGCCCTCACCTCGCTCTCGGTACCCTTTCATAGATTTCCTATAATATTATTTCATTTCATATCACTCAACTGAGAACTACATCCGCTCTGCCCTTTTTACTACTTTCAACTTGAGTGATGTGATATGATAAGTAGCTGTAATGTAACTCTAGAAATTCATTAATTACTCCCAGTGCTTAAGCACAAACATATTATAAGCCAACTAATCCTAATGCCTGATCATAAACTTTAACCACCTAACACACTCGAGAAACTCAATGTGGTAAATTGGTACCCGGTAAAATAGTATTGTTTTTAAAATACAAATAAATGTATCTTTCTGTTTCAAATTTCAAAATATAAATTATTGGTATTTATGTCTAGAATTAAAACAAAATTATTTCTAATCTCAAAATACGAATCGGTATTTATTTATCTTGGAAAAATATAAACTTGTATTTACCTACCTTGGAAAAATATAAATTCGTATTTATTTATCGTGGAAAAATGTAAATTTGTATTTACTTACGTTGGAAAAATATAAATTCGTATTTATTTATCATGGAAAAATGTAAATTTGTATTTATTTACGTTGGAAAAATATAAATTCGTATTTATTTATCTTGGAAAAATATAAATTCGTATTTATTTATCGTGGAAAAATGTAAATTCGTATTTATTTATCGTGGAAAAATGTAAATTCGTATTTATTTATTTTGTGAATTCTTGTTTATTTTTAAATCCCTATTTATTTTTAATCAAAACATTCGTTATTTTTATATACTACATACCTATAGGTTAAACTCCGTCGTCTTCCCATTTATGCATTTGTCCAATTTAATGTAATATACTATAATATATACTATAATAATACTATTTACCTATTAGTACGCTCTCTATTTACTCATATAAAACGAATCTGAATCTGAGGAATAGCCATTTGAATATTATTAATAGCAACCTAAAAATGCTAATCACTAATCTACATTACGAAAATATGACTAAAGTTTGAATTTCGCAAATATTTTGAACAAATCAAGAAAATACGAATGTTCAATAGGAACTTAGCGAGAGAGAGCTTAAGAAAGAGCTAAAATATTTTATTATCGCTCTTTGCATATTAAATATTAATATATTGAGTCCTTTGTTTCATTTTGGCCAAGTATAACTTTTTAGCAGTAAGACTGTTGCACATAATAGTAAACGTGCACTTAACGAGTTCGATTAGTATACGTAAAAGCTGAAAAAGAGTTATCGTCGTGCAGGATTTGTGTAAAAGGAAATGCCTGTGTTTATTGTTGCTGGACGAATGAAATGGTTTAAGAGACAAGTAGAAAAGTGAGTTGGGCAGGGAGAGACGGGTGAGTATTGTGTCGTAATCAGCATGTGTGTTGTTGTTGTGTGTCCTGCAATTCGTGCCTGCATGTCAACTCCAATGAAATGAATTAACTACTCACACACAGAGTCACATCAAATCGCCCACTCCTCAACATTCAACAGTAATTTTCTTTATTAACAAACAGAGGACTAATAAATGGCTTAAATCCTATGCTCATGCGAAAAATCTTTTTGTTTTAAGAATTTTTTTTGTGCGAAATGCGACTGAATGCTAAAAATGCTAATCAACTGGAGTAGTTAATAATAATTTAATAATTTAAACGGAACGGGTAGAGAGATAGTTAACTCTTCATAGTTGTTGGCTTGTCATGTCTCATGTCATGTCATGTCCCGTCACTCATTTCCCGTTTAATTTCAGGCAATCAAATGAAGCAATTAGAGGCAAGGAGTGGAAGACAGCCGACATCACTTTTTTTTATTTCGTAAGACAACCGACAACCGTCTCATCAACAACCCCCACATTAAATATTACACAGTCCTTCTATCACCTTCTTACATCTTTCATTTTAGCAACGAAAAAAAACCTGACATTCACCCGAACCAACAACAACCAGCCTTAACTTTATTTTCATCGTGCTAAAGGGCAACTGTTGTTAACGATAAGGGGAAGTTCACTCAGTGAAATGAAATTAATATCTTCTAAAAACGAGTAATAAATATTGTTATGCTTCTCCAGTGATAATAATGTAACTTGATTACTACGCCATTATTCTATTATTATGAGTAGACCTCAATATACCCTACTCCAGGGATGGAAAATTCCTGGGATCCTGCCATCCATCATGCAGTCACTTTTACATCGAAGCCCCAATGGGGCGGGGCTTACGTCTACAGATTTTTAGAAAGAATTTGGGGAATTTTCTCCAAAAAGGGGAAAATTTGCTCCAAATTTGGAAAAATTAGCGCCGAAATTGGGGAAAAAACTAAAAGGCTTTCAAAAACCCCGCCGTTTTTCGAAAAAACCGCCAAAAACCCCACAGTTTTTGAAAAAACTGGGACATTATCAAAAAACCAACGAAAAACGCGCCATTTTATGAAAAAACCACCGAAACTAATGTTTTCTATAAATACCCGCCGAAATCCAGCCGTTTTTTCAAAATTATATTGACAAAATTGGAGAAATTTGGAAAATTGTTGGGGGAATCTGGAAATTTTTTGGGGAACTTTGGAAAATTTTTGAGGAAATTCAGGGCGTTGGGTAAATTTACATTTTTTCCATCCCTGCCTGATACTAATATACTTTTTAATATTTTGACCTGGAATGGCTACACTCATTCATTCACCTACGATGAAAATAATCAAATACAAAAGCTAAACATTAGAATTGAAGTAAAGAGAGCATTATTATTATTTACTACCCCGTTCGTTTATTTCGTGCGGTGGATATAGAAAAGAATTATGTTCGCTGTCCAGAGAGTCTATATACCTAGTCCAATGGTGTGGTGTGGTAAGGCAAAGTGTAGCTAATGAAAAGAATAAAAGAATCCTTTTTATTTGGAGCATGGTGAGCAGATGGTTTATTCCTCGACTTACATCCACGAAACATGTACACGGACACACATATAGGAGCTATATAGGATTTAACAATAAGTAGTACACAACGATTTACGTTTACAGCAAATAAATAACAATGACATCCTGTTTTGCCTTTTATTGTTCTTCCTTCTTCTAACTTGCTGTACTATTTAGCTACCTATCTCTTTCTCTACTTCATTCTTGCCTGGACTAATGTATTAATCCTGCCACATTATAATCTAAGCACTAAAACTCCCTTAACTCCAACTTAACATGTCAAAAATGTTAAGGTACATTTCGGCTCCGGTACCCAAAAATCTCATATTATTTTTCTTTCTGTATACCCTAAACCCGTATTATCGGGGAATTTTAATATTTCCATATTTTTTATTTGAATTATATTTCAATTTTTCAATAGTTTGAATCCAAATTACGTTTACATACATTCAATTTAAATTAGTACGATGAACAGTAATGCAGGTTATATTAAATTAAACAACTTATAACTTAAAAACATATTATTTACCTACTTGGTAATATTAACGTGCCAAACATGTTGAGGTAGCTCTACATTTCGGCTCCTGTTCCCAAAAATCTCATATTTTTCTTGTTGTACACCCTAAACCCGTGTTATCGTGGGATCCATATTATTTTTTTTCGAATTATATTTCAATTTTTAATAGTTTGAATCCAAATTGTGTTTACATACATTTAAATTGAATTAGTGAAGTGAATATTAATGCAGGTTAATAAAACAAAAGCAAATCAGACAATGAGTCAAAACATATTTATTAGATAAATTAATTAACATTTATGAATTTAAAATTATTTTATAAATGTTATGGATGAAAATTTGGAAATTTTATAAACTTTATAAATGCTATACATTTTAGCAAGGTAAACTCGCTAATATAATTTAAAATATTAATTTACAGAATTGAGTAGGTTGCGTTTGCGTTGCATGATAGGATAATTGTGATTGATAGTAGATGAAAAAAGAGTAGCTCAGAGATGAGAGTAATGGATTTGTGTAATTTTTTAGTATGGAGTTTTATTATTGATGGGTGCGAGTGTATTAGGAGTGTGTGTAGGTAAGTAGTAAGGAATAAGAAGGAAGGAGGGCCGACGTATTTGTAAATTGCTGTGATGTGCAGGGAATAAAAGGGCGAATGAAATAAAAGATGAGTGACAGGATATCTGAGTGTCCATCTATCAACCTATCAACTCTCGATAATCCTCTCTCTCTCTCTCTCTCAAAGAAGACGACGACGACTGTTAGTAGAAATGCAATGGACAAGATTCGATGGATGTGACGACGAGAGTTGTATATAAATAATATTCTTCTTCTTCATCTCTCTTATTGGGAAAGGTATAGAGACAGAAAGAGAGATAATAATAAAATGCAGAGCCGACGAGGAGGCGAGGTTGTTCTTCTTTATTGATGTGATGTCATGTTCATGTCATACAAATATCCGCTTAGTCACTCACTCAACTTCACAATCAACAAACTACTTTCCTATGTGAATGTGTGCAATGTAAATGCAGTCAGACAGACATTTCCCATCATCCCATCCATCCACCTCATTATTCTCCATCCCATTCTTCATTTTTAAATGTTATCTCTGTCTCCCTCTTTTCTATGCACTCAGCCAACTTTTAAATATTTTAAAATTAAGTTAGCTTCTCGTATTCCTGGATAGTTCAGTATATTTCATCGTCTTTTAATTTCCTCATATTAAAATTATATCAGAACATATATTCTGTTTTCAATTTTCTTTAATTTTTAATGGTAATTTTAATGATAATTTAATAGCAAAGTAGTTTATTATACTTCTAATGGTAATTGGTACGTATAGCTACCAAAAAATTATTAAATATTATTAATTTATTGCGCTTTATGCTTAGTTTATAGTTCAGTTATCGTGAAGTTATCATGGAAGGATAATGCCGTGATGGCATTTATAGTTCAAACAAAGTGCGAAATGAAAGGGAAAATCTTCACTTTTGCATCATTGAAATACTTTAATAACTCGGAAAGTGAAGAATTTCAATTTAACGTCAAAATAACTTCATAAAACCTAAATTCCCTTTAACTTCACGACAACTTCACAATAACTGAACTATAAACCAGGCATTGGACGTCAGAAAAATTCATTCTGATTTTTTATATAACGAGAAATAAAATAGAGCAGAAAAAATAATACCAAAATAAAATAAAACAGGAAAAATATGATCTCTTATTTTTTAAAGGATTGAATAATATGATCTTGTATAATGCTGCATGAAGGAGTCCTAATGTGTAAATGCATTTGTGTGCAAGAAGCTCATTTGTATTGTGGATTTGAGTGAGTATGTGTTGACTAAATGCGAGTAGGTGTTTGTTGTGTAGAGAGATAAATTCATAGAGCTCTATGTTCTGTTATTTGTGTTGTGTGACGAGGTCGCTCTCGGCTCCTCAAACACTTTTCAACTTGAATAATATCCTAACTAATGCTAACTACTCCTAAATATTATTATGTGTGTACTTATGATGTTGGTTATTTAGTTAGGCATATGCAAGTAGTTAAATAAGATAGTTAAGAATTAGCCATCATCCTCCTCCGTGCATAAGAAGAATAATTTTCATGTCTTGTGGTGGTTCATGGTTGGTGAGTGAAGAAGATGTGTTCTTTCTCTGTTAATAAGTTAATGCGAGTGGAAGTGGCTGTAATGGTGCACTATTGAATTGAGTTTTGCTCTTTTTCGTGTCTGATGATGAGATGATGAGGATAGAGTCGACTGTTGTGGCAGAGAACTAAGTTAAGTTACTTGTGTAATTTATCATCGTCAGCTACTAGCTCTGTTAATGACGAAGCATTCAGATTTCCACAGATTGAGTCAAGGGAAGAAGGGAATCCTTCCTAATGTAATCTCTGCCTGTCCACGTTAATGTTACTCCGGGGGCAAGGCCTTAGTCTTCCCTTTATACATTACACTCAAACACAACACGAAGGACGACGGAGGCTACTCCTCGACTATACTACTCCATTATCTGTCCCTATTAGTTTGCATGATAAGCGAAAGGCAAAAACCACACCAACACAACACAAGGCGGCTTTCTTTTCTCACAAGATTCTTAATGCCAACTCTTTTTCATCCGCCGCAAGTCCAAACACTTCCATGCCACTCCTGCTCATTTCCTTGGCTGTTACAAGGGAAGCTTTTTACCAAGCACACAGAACACGCTAATCTTTTTGGAAAATTTTTAAGCGGCACTTGCTTAGAAATGAAAAAAAAATGTCTCGAAATAGATGTGTCTTGAAATAAATGAAATGAAAAGAAAATATCTCAAAATAAATGAAAATGTCTCAAAATAAAGGAAGATATCTCGAAATAAATGAAGATGTCTCAAAATAAAGGAAGATATCTCGAAATAAATGAAAATGTATCAAAATAAAGGAAGATATCTCGAAATAAATGAAAATGTCTCAAAATAAAGGAAGATATCTCGAAATAAATGAAAATGTCTCAAAATAAGGGAAAATATTTCGAAATAAATCTTTTTTTCCCGAAATAAGCACCAAAAGTTTATATAATTCCAAAAACTTCGAAATTAGTAACTAAGTTGATACTCAGGACGAAGGATCTTTTGATTGCCGGTATATAAAAATATTTGTGTATGTAATTTAACCCGGGTTTAAGCTCCACATAATAATCATGCAGATATAGAACCCATGCCCCAAAATGATTTCGAGTATACAATGCCAATTCTGTCAGTTTTTTAAGAAAATAAATCTCCATCTGTACATTTTAAGAAATTTCTTATGATATTTCAAAATTTTTAATATGCGTCGACGCACAAGGGAGTGCACAAGCCAACTAGGAAATTCATTTGGAGGGAAGGGCAACTTTTTCATCAGTTTTAAATTGCCCTAATTCGCCCTAATCAAAAATTTTGCAAGTTTGAATTAAAATTTGAATGAAAATTAACCAATACGTGTAAAGCGCTGAAAATTTTTCATTTTTTTTTGCTTATTGTCCCAAAATTTTCAATTTTTCCGGCATTTAGGGGAGCGTGGGCGGGTTTGAGCCCCATTGCTAAATTATATGATATCTAGGTGTGTTCACCAATTGACTGTAAAGAGTGTCCCTTGTTCGAGAGACAATTATGAGACAATGTTGTTAAATGAGGCTGATGTTGATTTGGCTGGCCAAGAATTAAATTCTATAGGAATAAGTAGATGTATTAAAAGTAGGATTTGAGGAATGAAATATGTTAAAGGAGGAGAATGTATGATATTATTGTGTCTCTTATTTAAATGAATGGGGAAGGGAATTGGATGAGGAGCTTATCTGTGGAGTGATCTTTTAACACATTAGACGTGTACTTCTATGTCAGCTTTATAACTGGAGTCGAAGGCTAGAGAGAGACTCTATATCTCTGTCTCACATTTTATCTTTCTATTAAATATTCCAACTTCTCCTGCAAATAATGCGAGGAGTAATCATCGCACTTTACAATTCTGCTCAAGAACCTACTTTGGCTTATAGGATCACCCAATTCATATTTTTACCCCTGCCTCTCTCTCTCTCTCTCTTTTATAATAAGGGGTTTCAAAGCAGATTTTCAAAAGTGACTAGGTAAAGAAAATGTCTCAAAATTGAAAGAAAATGTTTCAAAAGAAAAGAAAATATCTCGAAATAAATGAAAATGTCTCAAGATAGATTAAAAATGCTTCAAAATAAAAACAATGAGCCGAAGGAAAAGAAAATATCTTGAAATAAATGAAAATGCCTCGAAATAAAAGAAAATATCTTGAAATAAATGAACATGTCTAAAAATAAAAGTAAATGTCTCCAAAAAATGCGGCGAAATAAAAGAAAATCTCTTGAAATAAATGAAAATGTCTCAAAATAAAATAAAATATCTCGAAATAAATGAAAATATCACAAAACATAAGAAAATGTCTCAAGATAAAAAAATGTCTCAAAATTAAAAAAAGGTTTCAAAATAAACAAATGTCTCAAAATAAAAAAATGTCTCAAAATAAAAAAAATGTCTCAAAATAAAAGAAAGGGTCTCAAACAAATTGTGTCGAAATAAAAGAAAATGTCTCAATAAAATTGTGTCGAAATAGAGGAAAATATTTCGAAATACTTGAAAAATTCTCAAAATAAATCATTATTTTTTGAAATAAAAACCAAAGATCATGTAAAAATTTAAATGACTACAAAAAAGTCAAAAAATTCAAAATTCCTTTTTCTAGATCAAAATTTAAATTCAAAATTAAGTTAATTAGAGGTGTCCACAACCCTGGTGAAAAAGTGAAATGAGGAAAATAAATGCGTAGAAAAGTGGCTAATTTTTCGTAATTTGAAAGGGCCTAATATGAAGTGATGGATGTTGCTTTTGCCTTGTCTATCTGTCTGCAGTCTCGTGTTCTATCTGCCGTTGCAGTTAAAGTCGAGTCGACTGGACTGGAGTGAGTTAGCGATGAAAGTTGAGCGGTGAATGTTCAATGTCTCCGCGTGTCAAACAAAATGATAAATTACCCCGGCTTGGTTTGACTCTCCTGTTTAGTCTGAACCCATAATGTTCCTTCTCCTTCGTCTTCCAGATAAATATCGCCCCTAATCTTAATGTATTAAGCATTAGCCATACAAAAACAATGCACAGATATACTAAATGTATAAATAATGTAGACTCTCTCATCTCTCCATCCATCCATCCATAAGTATAACTTGCATAGAGCCATAATGTGCATTTAAATTTCCTTCGTCGATATTCCTAAGACCTTTCAACGAAAACAGAATAAACTGAAGGAGTTTAAGTCAGCACATTTTTCATATTTTACACTTTCAAGGCTTCTAAATCCGAAACTCCTTCACAAATTTTATTTAACTGCCGAATAATAATTTTTTCCTCTCCTTCTATCATCCATTCCATTTTTTTAATGCATCGCAACTTTTGCCTTCACAATAATCAATTCATTCACCTTGAGGCTTTTTCAATGATTTTCCAGAATTTCATATCTCGTATCTTCAAGACATACAAAAGCTAAAGTTTCACACACAATAAACATTTATTTGTACTTATTAAATATTGACAAAAAAGGAACATAATATGCTACATTTAAGAATTAATTAAAATAAAAGTTTTAAAAATTATAATATAGCTAATAATTGCTGAAATATTTTTTAAATTCTAAAATAAAATTAATTAAAGGTAATCGTAGCCGCGGCCATTAGAATTATGCTGAATAGAGTTAATATTTGAATTAAAAAACATTTAAAATTTAAATTACCTACCCAATTTAATTTAAAATAATTTAAATTCAAAAACAAAATATTTATATATTACATTTACCAAGTAACATCAAACAAAATAATGTAACATTTAATAACCTAGTTAATTTACAATAATCAGAATAAAATCATGATTGACATCATTTATAAATGGTGTCACTACTTTTAACACAGAGCTCTTATCTATTTCAATTTAAATGCCATGCATACCACTCCACTTAATTACCAAAGGATGTCTTATTTATCTATGGCATGGCATGGCAGACGTCTTGGAGGAGACATAGCTGTAGTAGTAGGCAGTATGTCATTGTTAGGGCGTCGATCCTGTCTGCACCGTACAATTCCAATCAAGGATGACATAAATTTCTAAAATAATGTCACCCAACAGTTACACAGACAATTTTAAACTGTCATTAACACATTTCCCTTCCACCCACACGAATAACCCATTTTCAGTTCACATGCTAGTAGAAATCATTCTAAATGTAGAAAATGAACTTTGTAATTAAAAACTAATCAAAATCAAACTGAAACTCTAAAATTACATAACTATATGTGTTTATTAAATACCTAAATGATATTTTTGGTGTCTAAACTTGTCTATCTGAATTTGGACGCTTAATTATTATCTTAAGGTTGGGGCTGGCTGACTTAGTCCTCAGCTGCGTGTATTTTCCAACTGCACCATCAGATAGGAAATGAGTGGATGTGCAATGGATGAAAATGTGTGGGGTTGATTGACATGGACAGATAAACTATCCACGAGCCTCACAACCCTCCAACATTTTCGAAATTTTCATCTGAAACGCTGTTGTGTGGAGTTGATTGACATGGACAGATAAACTATCCACGAGCCTCACAACCCTCCAACATTTTCGAAATTTTCATCTGAAACGCTGTCACATGTTTTTGATGCCTCAAGGCCTTTCCCGCCTTTTTATTTGAGTCACACTAAAAGGTGCGACGCTTTTTTCTGCCTCTCAGATGAAAATTTCGAAAATGTTGGAGGGTTGTGAGGCTCGTGGATAGTTTGTCTGTCCATGTCAATCAACTTTTCACATTTTCATTCATTAAACGTCCACTTATTTGCTAAATTGGTGGAGTGGGAAAACACATGCAGTTACTGGACCAACTCATACCAACCTTAAATATTTAATTTAACACACTATAAGTAAATGCATGCAGTTTGTGAGTCTAAAAATAGCTGTTTCTATTAAATGGCTTAAATTTTCCATTTGTAAAGTGAAGCCAACCTTAATAAGACCATCTCTAGCATCTTAACTATCATAATTACATTACTGTAATTAATATTAGCATTGACATCTCAATTTAAGGAATGAAATGAAGAGCTAAGCTGTCTATGACAATATTATAGACGTCTTAATCTCTATTTCATTATTTTCATTACATCTCATCCACAGCGTTTTATAGAAATTGTCAGAACGAAATCTGTAGGTATGTAATTTATCTGTAGAATGCTGCGGGATCTCTTTAAACGTTGATTAGTACATGTACTATGGCCTGTTATTATAATGTGAGTAGATTTGAATGGAGTGTGATGACATTGGCATGAAACGATTGAAACATTCTTCCTTCCTTCCTCCCTTCCATCACATCACATCACCGAAATGACAAGATGACATTAAAGGTTCTTTGTGGAAGCGACATGCCGACATTCACAGCCACGCCAATTCAATTCACTACTCGTACGTACAATTACTTTCGTTATCTCATTCCTTCCTTGTATATCACCATAGGCAGTCAGTAGTCAGCTCAATTCCATTTTCTAGCCAGATAACAATATTTTTCTTTTGAAACTGACATTTCTTCAAATCCTGTGACAAAAGTTGATTTCTAAGTCTGATGATGATGAGGAGGATGAAGGAAGTCAAATATAGTCAACTCATTTCAAAAGAATACTCAACTACTCTATGGCTGCTCATTAATCACGCGAGCATGGCTAACATTCATTCCACTACTTTTATAATATAACGTTATGATACAATAAGCCATTGTAAAACGGATATAATACAGAGGAGTGTTGGGTAATGACTATAATGACCTTGACCTCTATTAACCCTATGTATAGGTACTCCATTAATTTGACCACTAATTACTATGTGTATAAGGTTTTAACGAAATATCTCAATTCATTTTTGATATGACCTTAGAATGATTCCGTTGACCTTGACCAATTGATCCTATTCTAACGTTTAGTCTATTTCTTTAGGTGATAGCAGTACGTAAGCAAAATTTGAACCATACATCTCAATACGTTCATGGAATGACCTCCGGATGACCCAGTTGACCTTGGCCAATTGATCCTATTTTCACGTTTAGTCTATTTCTTTAGACGGTAGCAGTACGCGTACAAAATTTGAACCATGTATCTCAATGTGTTCATGGAGTGACCTCAGGATAACCCAGTTGACCTAGTACCCCCATTTTTAAAATCAGCAGTCCTATTGACCTCTAGATGACAATTTCAACAATGTAGGTCAATCCGCTCAAAAGTTATCTTGTCCACGGACAAACAGTCAATGAACAATGACAGACGGACATACATAAATATTGGAGATTCTTTTACAAAGCAGCTAGGCTACTGTGAATAATGAGGAATTTTTGAACTCATTCGTCCGTATTAAGTACCTTGAGATGATACCGAAAATTTGAACAATGTAGCTCAATCCGTTCAAAACTTATCGTGCCTAGGGACAAGCAGGCATGCAGTAGGACCAAGAAGACAGACAGACGGACATACAAAAATATTGGGCATGCCTATACAAAGTAGCTTTAGTAGGCTACTGTGAATAATGAGTAACAATGGGACATAAATGAATGATAGTGAGTAAGTTGACATGTCTTGGCTGTAGGTATATTATTTGTAGCCACCTAGCTCTAATGTCGTCTTGACATGCATGGGATGCTAATGCAGTGGC
>JABASI010004358.1:0-14231 GCA_019776505.1 Tomocerus nigrus | reverse complement strand
AGGTTTCTCTTCTTAGCCATTGCGAAAACTGATCGCCCATTCTGGTTGAAACTGGAGCTAGTGCGTGACTTATGCCCAGAGGCATCACTTTCTGTAAATTAATTTGAAAAAAATCGATTTGAAAAATACTAAAGTATGATAATCATCAACAGTTTTTGAGAGCATTTTTACGCGTAAAAAATGAAATTAATTTTAATAATAATAATAACCACGTGGAAAATATTAAATGGAACTGAGGTATGTTGGTAACCATAAGTTTATAGACACAAATAAAAGGATTACCAATTTTTCTGGATGTGTCGGAGCTCCATAAATGGCCAACGAAAGTGTTTTACACAAAGTGCCAACAATGGGAAATTTACAAGCTTCCAGTGCCATTCTTCCACTCGTTCTCAAAAATTTTACCAACCACAATGGAGGAAATTCACCGGATCCTCCAGATATGAAGTCCAGCAAATTCTTTTGTCATTTAAAAATATCACAATAATTTTTAATATTTCAGAATGTTGATTCAAAGATAATTTTAATGAGCTACAAATTAATGAGATGTTCATGATACCTTAAAGAGAGTGGACTGATCTCCGAGTAGATTTAAAATTTTGGCCATGGGAAAGGCTTTCGTGTCGTAAACCGTGGGAGCTAAAGACGTGATCAGACTAATTTTTTCATTGTATTCGGGCAATAGGGAAAGTGTCATGTGTACTTCTGCAGGTCCCAAAGAAATTGCCACAATCATTAATTTCGGCTCTCCAGTTTTGTTTAAAATGTAATCGATCTCAGCCGGAATATCATACTGGGCTATGTCGTCGATGCTACAATAAAATTATTTAAATTATTAAATTATTAAGAAGGTTTTTTTTAGCAAACATGAGTCAACATATTAGTGAGAGCCGGGAAATATTTCATGAATACGCAGAGGCAAAATATAAATAAATATTTCACGGAAATACTATCATAGATGAAAAAACTAAAAAAAATTACATGATTTCCTGCCTGATGTCCATCAAAAATAAATAACTGAACTAAATTATGGCTTTTGTTTCCATTACTTACACAAAATTGTAATAAAATAAATAATTTAGTGGAAATATGAAATTTTTGATTAAAGAAATGAAACGCTTACTGGCTTAGTCATTAGTTGCTTGATTAGGTAGGTAAATTAATGGAATATTTCTCATTAAATGTGTAGCTGATTGAAATAAAATAAAAAATTGTTATAGTTGTAAAAATTAACGCTGAAAAAAGAAATAAATACAAGATAGAATTTACTTGATTTAGGTAGTTAAAATTAGTTCAATATTTTTTAATTGAAAAAGGAAGCTGGCAGTTGCGAATTTTAAAAAAAATTCTAATTTAATACATAAAAATGGTAAAAGTAAAATAAATTAATGCTATCTATAATAAAATCATTATTATGGTAAAATGGTGATTGTTATTAAAATGTTTTGTAATGTAAACCAAAGCGATGCACATACCTGAAATCAAAGAATTGTTTATCACAGTCCGTGAGGTGAGTGTGTCTCCGTGAGTAAATCGTTCCTCGCACATTTGCTGCAAAATTTCGTAACTTTATTATTCACCGCAGTATTCTGCAAAACTTCATAAGTAGGATATGCCTACACCCAAGGTGTATCTAGGATGGTGGTGATTTTGTGAAAGACAGGTGATGAAAAGCGAGTGTTTGGTGCAGGATAAGTCACGGGACAGTCGGGGGAAGTCAGGGAAGTCCAGACAGGGGAAGTCAAGTAACTTGGCTACGGGCGGGTTAATTCTAAGCAAGGGACTTAGCGCGGGATTGTCCCGTAGTGTCTCCTTTCGTTTTACACCAGGAAACACTCGTTTTTCCTCACCTAAGTTTCACAAACCAACAAAATCATCGTCCTAGACTAGAAACGCATTCGCATACCTATACCACAAAAATCGTATAAAGCTACGACTTACCGATCCAAATGTCATAGTCCAGCATCAGCCAGCTGGAATGCTGTTGAAAATTTTTCATTACAGTTGACTATTAAATGTTTTGATATTATTTAAATTATGTAGGATAGAATATTTAGTAATCTCACGGATAATCCTATCAGGGTGATTAAAAAACCAAGAGAAAGAGTCGCCAAGTCCGCCATGCTGAAATAAAACGGGTTTATTTCTTGCAGACAGAGGTTCAGCATTTCTTCCGTGAGGAATGCGGTGCATTGTTAAGATGTATCCATCTTGGGTCGTCACCTCGTGCAACTCAACCGGGTAACCGAAACCGGATATTCTCTCTTCCTACTTTCATATAATATTTCCACGTTTTATTTATGGTATTAATAAATTAAAGTTGTCGTACGTTTGTAATGTCAACACAAACACCGGAATACCGATGAGTCAATATTTATTTTTTACCAAGATAGCTGTACTACATTACCAATTACCATCGCGTGTAGGGAGGTAGGCCACTCCGAACTTTTTCAATCGGAAAAAAGTAAAATTTTAATTTGAAAACGTTTGGAGGGGCCTACCTTCCCCCAAAATTACATGGCAACACAGTCAAGCTAGGTACTTTGAATTTTTACCGTTGTAATGCTTTCCAAATCTTGTTGACCATTAGGATCATTTTGGTAATAAACTGGCAGAGGAGGAGCCTTTGGGAGGGTGGGCTCCGTAAATCTGTAAGTGATCTGATTACCAGCGATAGAATGACAAGTTGCCGTCTGTATTAGAATCCCAATCCCGCTTAAAAAGACTAAACTAAACACTGGGCAAATGGAATTTCTTGTCATTATCCTGAAATTCCTTTTTTAAATTTGGAATGAAAATCTGATTTAAAATCAAAAGGAAGAATAAAAAACTTTTTAGCTTCTGCTATTTTCTAACTCCATAGCGTTCAGCACAGCTTAAAAAATGTCGGGAATTTACAATTACTTGTGAAACTTCATGGAGAGAAAAAGTCATTCCATAAAGTACAATTACTGGATAATGATTTGCTGAGTAAATAGCTAGCCAACGATGTGCAATGGAGTATTTCGTGAATTGGAGGCTCGTGCGGGCAAAAATGATAGGGGCGAATTACATGCAACTAAACTATTGGTTCATCTTCATCTTCGTGCAAAGATAATAATAATAATAATATGATACATGTTCATAAGAATTTGTTAAGAAATAGCAGGCGGAAATACAAACCAGCTGTTGAGCATTTTATAAAAGCCTTTAAATTCATTTAATTTCCTGAAGGTAGAATTTTTTATGGCGCAGCTAAACTCTTTTGAATCTTTATCTTTGTCTCCTTATAAGCCAAATATTTTGTTTGGATAGGTGTTGTCTTTTTTAATAGACAACTTTTTTTAATAAAGAGTTTTAATTAAATCAACAGAATTGTGAAAATTATCTCTATTTTCCCAACAGTTTTTTTAACTCTACTATATATATATACCTATAATATAAACCTGTGTGAGTGTGTGTGGCTCCGTGTGATACTTGGTTTTTTTGCTTACACATTTTATGTATTATTATTGCGTGCCAAAACATTCATTGCTCACACCAGGCAGACAGCACAGATTAGAATTAGATTGTCTATTACAGAAGAATATTATAAATCATGCACAAATGTATATTTAATGCATTTTTTCTGTGTATGAAAATAATCAGAGGAATATGGCTCAATGCAAGGCTGCTATTAACTTACAATATTACAATTTACCTAGTTATTTCTTCGACCCATTTTAGCATTATCCCATTCCCATGCACGTTTAAAGCACTTGAATATATTACTGCTACAATGGTCATGGTACGGTAGAGAGTAGCCCGCCGGGTGCAAATGGACCCGTGCCCGCCCGTGCCCTTTAGATACCAGAGAAATGAGCCAGAGGTGCCCATTGGGGCCGGAAATAGTTTTCCGAGTGCGTATTTTATTGTCTGACTGGGTACTTGGGATTTTAGACGTCATTTTTAACAATTTAAGAAAACCTCACCAAAGATTATGACGTCAAAAATCTTTTTGAATGAAGCCATTACTTTTTAGTTATTTATAATTACAAGAAAATTTGAAATATATTATGTAAGCTTACGGGCTCTTTACTTGCCCCACGGACATCATGAACAGAGCCCGTGCCAGCCCGACTGCCCGTGCCCGTGAAAAACCTTTGGATTGGATGCCCGTGCCCGTGCAACTCTCTATATGGTGTATCGGGCACGAATACACGAATTTTACATGAATTCGCGAAGATTTCAGTATTATTATAAAATGAATTTGAGTTGTATGTGTGACGTTGTCGGCTGTGAGTATGAGTCTGTGTGAGACAAACAGATGTTTGTTTTGTCTCTATATATATTTTATACTATGACTTATATTTTATATGTTTAAAATAGTATATACTTAGTTATTAAAATATAAATGAATAAATACACAAAAAATTAAAATGAAGAGCAGGGTTGAGAAAAATATTTTAGCAAAAGTTTATTACGAACTTTTATCCAAACTGAATAGTGGAAAATATCCTGCAGAGCTTAAGATGATATTATAATTAGATAGGTACGAATCTTCATTGCCAAATTTCAATTATTTGTAACAAATATTATAATGTGTGAATGCAAAATATTCCAAAAGTATTTCATTTGTGTTGAGCAGGAGTTGAATGGTCACAGCAGCAGCAGGTGGTGATCTTTAGAGTCGAAAACGATATCCTCATCCAGGAGTCGAATTGGTTAACTTAAATCGGTTGACAGAATAAATTCAGGTATTTTATGGCACAACATTTTCGGAAATTGGCTGTTTGGGGCTCCATGCCAAGGGTCTCAGCGACGGGCTTCAGGTTGTAGTGGTAGCCGTACAAATTCATCGCCTTTCTACACTCTTCCGTCGCCCGGCCCTGGACCTTGTTGGAGTAAAAAGATCCCGTTTTCGATGTGCATCTACAGACGGTCTTAGCCGATTCCGCCTCCTTTGCAAAAGTGAACATCACAAGCACCACCAACATCACCAGCGAAATCATCTTCATGAAATTCATTCTCATTCCGCAACTCCTCCTCCAGACACTTCACCTGCCCACACCCCACAAATATTCTCTTAATTCATTTCATTGTCGGTTAATTATGAATGTTAAATTAATAGCCAATCTCTAATTTGAAAATTACTCAATTACAATAACGTCATACATAATTGGATTTTCTATTAAGTGTCAAAAATGAAATTGAAATAGATTTCTGTTTTTTGTTATACTTGTGTTTTGTAGTGTTACATTTCAGACATTTGAAATTATTTACAGATTAAATAGTACTAATGTTATAAACACGTAATAAATTAATTTTCATTGGTTAATTATAGGGACGCCGTGAGTAGGTCAAGTGACTCACAGCATACCTATAATATGATAATTAATTACTAAACAATTTTTAATTATCTACAATACACGGCCTCATACCAAGAATTTATAATAATCAGTGACTAATTAAATAATACTTTTTAGTAATAGGTCATTTCAATTAAAAAAGATATAATCCGTTAAAATTGTGTAATTTCCAATCAGCCATGATTCATAAAAATTTAAATCAATAGGAAAATATGGCAGCTCAATAAGCAAATAAGAAAGATTTGATTAGCTCTCCTTATAAATGCTAAAATTGTGATGTTGTATAGACTGCCAAAACGTATTTAGATAAAAGTATATAGTAAAATATTAAAACTTAATTGAATACTCAAACGAATTGTAATTTTCATGGAAATTAGTGAAATATATTTGGTAAAGTTGTAATTTAAGTTTGAAAAATAAAAAAAAAAGTTCTTACCCGATAGATGTGTATGAGTAAGTAGCTAAATAAAGGAGAATTAGTTACAAAGTGTGGTTAGGTAATTGTGCATTGTTAATGTATGTAGGTACGTGTCTAGAAGAAAAGAGTTAAGAGTTGGTGAAATACATAGAGATGAAGAGGAGAAAACAAAGATGAACTGAGTGCCCCGGGGAGGAAGGCCGCTAGAAGGAGACGATGATGAGCTGAATGCGGGCAGCTTATAAATAGATCGGATAGAGAGAGAGAGGGATATAGGCCTTGCCTCAACAGACAGACACTTAAATAGTTAAATAGCTAAGGAGAGCCAATTCGTAGATCTTCTAAGCCACCTCTTATAATGGATATGCCGATCTATTGTGAACATCTTGGAATTTCTCTAAAAATCTCTTTTTTATACGACTGTTCAGCGACACTTCCGTTAGACATTGTCACAGCATGATCTTCCTCTATCCATGCACCGTTTCCCTTTCTTCACGACGATGCGATGATATTGTCATTCCACTTGAACTTACGTAATGTTTCTACTACTAATTGTAACTCGGATTATATATTTACATTTTACATGCTGCATATATTATAAAACGAATATAACATATATATACGTGGAAGACGTACTGTGTGGATGCAAGGTATTTGTACATGGTTTTGCGTTAGAAGGTAAGCCCGTCAGAATGTTTTCAAATTATTTCCTTTTTTCATACTGGCTGATGTCTGTATGCAGAAGACTGGCGATAAAATCCTCTTTTTTGTCGCCAGTGGAAAAAAGTGGAATTTTAATTTGAAAACATTCTGACGGGCTTACCTTCTAACACAAAACCATAACAACGTACAAATACCTTGACGTGGATGGATACCTAACTGTAGTGTAATAAAAATATTATAGTTAACTATAGTTAACGGGTGTTTCGATATGCAGGATTGCCAAAATCCCAGGATTCTTTAACGCGGATTTTTGAGTAATTAACTTTTAGTGATATAATTCTATAGGTCACGGTCAAGATGCTTCCCCCACTCGAAAACCTTCGTAAAGCCACATATAACACCAGTAATGATGGCATAATGGTCTTTTCTTAATTGTCAACTTGGATTTCCCAAGTAAAGCTATAATAATAAAGTAGATGATATAGGTAATAATAATGTAAATGTTAAAATAATTAAATTAAAATTAAATATTTTATAAAATCACACATTAAAATTATTTAACAATCAAATATTAAAATTGAATAAAATATTAAAATATTAAATTAGAAATATACAAAATATATGAAAAACATTCAAAATTACAAGAAAAATACCCGTTCAAACTTTTACACATGTGACTCTTTTAGGGAATTTTTTATTTGTTAAAAATGATAGTGTTCGATACAAGAAATATTTTGGAAAAAATTCCAATATTTACAACTCGTGTACTTTTCGCGATTTTTTTTCAATTATATTTTTTGTAACTGGTTTAAGTATTTGTGATAATTTTATTCTATAAATTAGAAATTACATTATTACATAGGTAAAGGTATTATTATTATGAAACCCCAAGTGATCTGAAACCCTGAAGAAGTGCTATGTAGTAGTAGTCAATGTAGTCAATTTCATTCTACGAGTTTTCTTTGAAGCGTAGCCACTGTATTTATAATACAACATTTTTTTACGTCAGATGAAACTTGTTAAAAGACGTATCTTTATTTAGTGTTTAGTGTGTAAGAGTCACTGATCTGTCGCACTAGATGTCAATCTTCGTTAGCTTCCTTCAAGTAGTAATTGCAGTCAACTATGTAAACTTGCACATTACCCGATTACACTCTTAACAGTAAAGAAAAATACAATAATTGTGAGATTTCCTCTGAATCTAAAAGAGAAATACGAAAATATGCTTAAAAAATAGGAATGCAAAAAAAAATTACGAGAAAAATAAAAAGCTGCCTTTTTTTCCTCATCCATTTCACAAAATAAACTGGGATTGATATTCAATAGGAAAGAAAAGTAAGATAAAGTGAACAGTCTCAAGTCGTCAAGATAATCTTCTTACGGTTAACTTTAGTTGGTCCAGTTGTGTGTACGCGTTTTCCCCACTCTACCCGATAGCAAATAATAACAGGATCTACAATGGATGGAAATGTGTCAAGTTGATTGACATGGACAGATAAACTATCCACGAGACTTACAACACTCGAATATTTTCAAATTTTTCATATAGTAAAATGCTGTCAATTTTTTTTGATTCAAAATGGCTTTCGCGCTTTTTTGAGTCACAAAAAAAGATGCTGTACGTTTTTCTGCATTTCAGAAGAAAATTTAGAAAATGTTGGAGTGGTGTGAGCGTCGTGGATAGTTTATCTGTCCACGTCAATCAACTTGATACATTTTCATCCATGTCCATTACATATCCAGGTATTTAATTGCTATCTGGTGGAGTGGGAAAATACACACAACCAGACCAAGTCACACCAACCTTAACAAAATAAAAAAGAATTGTTTCGCTAGATTTTTGTCGCTGGAAAAATTGAAATATGTAATTTAAATAAACCGAAAAATTATTATTATTTATTTGCATATATCATTTTTTAGTATTTATGTATTATATATGATTATATATAAACCAATTATTATTACCGATTACCGATATGAAAATGGGCACAAGTAAAAAGGAAATCATTTGAATTTGTTTTTATTGCATTTTAGCATTAACATGCGAATAATATTATGTGTTTTAATAAAATTATAATATATTAATTGTGGCCAGACACACTACTTACTCGTAGTAATTCTAAATTACTGTGTCCTCTACAAAACTATAAATAGAATTGTGATTTTAAATGTGGTCATTTACTAATGGCTTACGTTTCACATTAAATTCCTAAATTACTTTTACTATAATATGAATACTCTGCATGTTGGTTGTGTACTTATTTTTGATAGGTTAATCTTCTTTTATAACTTTAGCCTGGAGTCTCTCCCAGTTGCTTGTGACCCTTTACCGGACGAAGTAGAAGTAGTGGAAGATCCACAATTGCGAACACGAAGGTAGATACCCGTCAGACACACGACAACTAATCCAACCACAAACGATAATGACGAATCCAATAAAGTTCACATATTCATTTTATCGGTACCAGTAAAGAATTAAATTTGAGAATAGCTTACTGAAAATAGCGCCAAGGATAATGATAAGGACTGTGATGGTGTAGCTGGAGTCAAGATCCATTGTCTCCTTTTCTGATTCTCATCCGCTGGCCGGTTCAATTCTGTTTTTACCGGGCGGGTTTACTGTTCCATTTTGTTGCAAGCTTTTTTGTACCTTTTATTCAGGTTTTTAGATATGTAGCTCCCATTTTTGAACACTATCCCTCCGATATCATTTATTCCTGGAAATAAAAAATATAAAAATATAATTTCCAGAGAAAATTATTAGAATGAAGCGTCAGGGTGGAAATTGTACTTCTTTTCTACATTTTCGAACAGGAACCAAAAATTAAACACACCTCATCAGCAAAAATGTAAATATCAATTAGTTTCTATCAAATGGAAGAAAAATGCAGTTTTGTCCAGAAATATTAACAAAATCACCTTCAAAAACTCGAGGAAAGTCTGAAACTCACGGAACAATTTCTTTTTTAAACTACATTTTCAACATGAACCGAAAATTGATAAGAATGTCGTAATGTAGCAATCAAAAAATGTAAATATCAATTAGTTCCGGATCAAATGGATGAAAAATGTAATTTTTCCAGAAATATCTTGCCGGAATCCCAATTACAAATGAGAAAAGGCTGAAATATTCACAAGAACTTCACTGCTGAAATAATTTATGATGAAAATTGGATTAGCGTTTGAAGGATGGGAATCCTGTTGGGAAAAAATAATGACAAGCTATTGCCGCTATTTATCTACATCAGAGGAGCAGATCTATTATTATAATAATATTATGTATGGCTATATTAGCTTATTACGTTTTTACTGCGTAGAAGAAATAGATGAGTTATAGATAGTCTTTTTATGTTAGTAATGAAAAGGCCGGGTTTTATAGGTTGCATGTAATTGTAAAGTATGCGGATATATGTAAAGTCCACTCTTTGTGCATAGTAGATGAGATAATCTGTAAATAATGTAGCATTCGTGTCCTCGGTTTTTGTGGTTGATGTAATAGCATAAGGGGATAAGGTGGTGATAGAGCGGATTCATGAAATCCAGGTCATGTTCCACTCTTATCTCCTATGCCCGCAAACTTTCTCTACACATCCGCTTCTGCCGAGATAGAAAAATCGATTAGTTGCTTATAGGAATCTAAGGCCTAGCTAGGAAGGAAGGACCACTATACAAATAACACTCTCCTCCTCCTATCCCTCCATCCTCACACTAAATTGCAAAATCAATAGCAAAAATTAAATATCCGAAACAAGAAAATCGAACCAGTTGCACGTGCACCGTCCAAAACACAGAAAATGCCTACAATTCGTAGATAACCGACAGTTAGGGTGTCAGAGATGATATCTTTACTTACCTGTAGGATTTTTATGACAAGATAATTAACAATCGACACAAATCCTAAGATATAACTCACCGAGGAGAATAGTCGGAAGAAAGAAGCAACTCCTGCAGCTCTGCTGCTATTCTTGGGATGCGAAGAAAGTTTCCTGCAAGGAAGGCAGTTGTATTATTGTTGCTGCTTTTCAGGGTCACTTCTCCATCCGAACACTGACAGAAGGAAGAAGGCGCACTTTCTTCCATGCACACGCTCTTTCTTCCTCTTCGTCTTACACTCTCTGGTTGGACTCACAATTCATGGAGCTGCTGGAGAAATTGCCTGCCGAGCCGAGCCGACATTCTCATCTACTGTCCCTCAAACCATCCCATGCACAATAATATGCTACTACCACAGCTGCAGAGGTGCATTATTATGTTATTATGTATGATTAAAAATTATGAAGAAAGTTGGAACAACTATTTAGCCAGTATTTGTGGAGGAAACGGCGGCCCATATTATATAACTCAAGGTACTATACATTCAATACATTATTGCTTAACGAAGTATGAATTTCGGAAGCATTGTTTCCTAAAAGTACGTTGGAGCTTCTCGTTTTATCACAGAACTCTAATGAGCAAGCAACAATTAATGAAAAAGAAAAGAAAGAAGTGTAAAGTGCAGACATGAAATGAAAAGCAAAGAAAAATATTGCATGATAGGAAAATGACAATTATTTGACGATGATGAATCTACGCGCACCTTAATAATTCAGCATTGCATGCAAGTATAAGGAACGTGGATCCTATGATGTTATTATTACATAAATGTAGGCAGTAGAATTACAAAATTACATAATATAGCTCCTTCGACAACGAAATTCTATCAACATCCCGGAAATTTTTTATCGTGATTCGTGGAAGCATATATTTATAATATCCTACGTAATGACATACCTATATATGTCACGTACCTATATATCTATGCACATAACGTTTTAATGGATTTAATATGGAAAAGTAGAATACTGTAATAAATACCAACATTGTTGCATTTAGGAAACTTCTCCTTAGCTAAATAATATTAGCAGTATTTTACTGAAAAACTTTGCACATTTTTGTTGTGATTTTTGACAAATCGAATGAATCAATGACAAACTACTTATGTATAAAAAAATTAACTTGACGGTTTTTTAGACCAGTAAATATATTTAAAAAATAAATACCATATTAAGTCTAAAAATTAAGTCATCAATAAATGTGATTAGGTAAGAATAATATTAGGAAAAGGTAAAAGATTAAAAAAAACTATTGATTATGAAATAATTGTTGTCTTATTTATTCCTCTTTGCCAGTGTAAGCTCTAACGGCCTTTTCAATTGTAGCCAAATTTTTCTCCATGTAGGACTTGAATAGTTTTTCCGAGTCTTGTGATTTGGTGAGAATGTCGTCGTCTTTGCCATTAATGATAAACGAGGCGAATCCTTCCAAATTGAAGATATTATTGAATACCTTTGTTTTTACTGATTTATTTTCGAATGCGTATTTGTGGTAGTCTGCAACAAGGCGGACAATCGCTGTCCGGAGAAGTGTCACCAAATTCCGTTGGAGCATCACCAAATGAGCGGGTGCCTTTTCGGTGACCCTAGACAAATATTTGTGACCGAAAAGGATCAAAAGATGAGTATTTTTGCCAATAGCGCTATGAGATTTGATCGGTCCCACGCTAGGCTCCTTGGCCAGCGCAGCTTCAAGGTACGTCTGAGAAAACGCGGCAATTTCAAATGCAACGCTTAGTTCTTCCGTTTCCAAATGGCTCAGCTTTTTCTTATCTCTAAAATCAGGAAAAATTCAAAATTTGTTAATAGGAGTCTTTGAAAAGATATATACAGGGTGACCAAAACCATTTATAACACAGAATTTCATCTTCTTTCCATTGATGTAAACCTCATTAAAATCTGAGTACCCATTCAAAAGTTATTAGAGGTCAAACACTTTGCTCCTACCTCAATTTGGTGCCGGATACGGTGAAAACGCCAATGTCGTTAAAGGAAATGAGTTCGTGCTCTTGAAGTTTTTTGACTATTTTAACTTTTAGCGGGTCACATTGCATTCGTAGGGCAGATAAATAAAATTCCGTATAAGCTTCAGCATTTTTCGGCAATTTCTCGAACGTGTCCCCCATGTTGGCGCTCTTGCACTGACCCCATCCAAAGAAAGACAAATCCTTTATGGAGTCTCCGATCATTTCGTTTCGAGTGAGCCATCCTACACGGCTGAATAAATCTTGATTCGTATTCAATGTCGCGTGAGCTAAATATTCAAAATAATCATTTTAAGTCTAATGAGTAAGTACATAGTTTCTGAAAATTATATAATAAAAGTAACACATTTAAAAAATCATTTGAAACTGAGTGATTTATTTTAGTTGCGGGGCTTTTTGATTTTTCAATTAGTTTTTAATACAGCTACTTAAGGTTGTCTTGAATGGTTGACAACTGAGAAGATTGAAAGTATCCTTGGCTCTTGGCTGCGGGATATAAACACACACACAATTCGAACGTTGGCTTTCCCGATCGGAGATTGCCTAGTAAAAGAGTAGGAAAATCCCCGGACACTATTTTCTGCATTTTGAAAAAACTAACAGAGTCGTGTCATAGCTCAATCGAAAGAGGGCAGATTTATCTAGGAAACATGAGCGCAACTTTTATCAATTCTGTCTCCAAAGTATTTTTTTAATTCGACGAAAGTTTTTTACATGTAAATTCCTACTTCAACTACTTTTTTCAAAAATGCATTTTCATGATCAAAATTCACTTATTTCAAAATTTTGTCTCCTTGTTCACTGGAAAAATAGATGGAGATTCTGACTATGGCACTTAGGACTGGCACATTTCAGCCGGCGACCTTAATTTGTCTCTCTCAAACCATTCAAGACTTCAAGACAACCTTAATTCTGTAAGTACTACCTACATTTTTTAATTTAATTTTGTTGGTTTAGTAGAGGAAAATGTAATTACGTAATGGGGCGGCATTTCTGTGAAATCTGCTCCTCTTCCTTCTCGAAAACTGGAACGGACTTCTTCTTCGGGCCATTATTCCACGGAAACTTCGTTTTCGCCGACCAAGAAGACCAAGGAGTCCTGTATGACAATCAGATACCATGCAGTTAATTGATGAGAATGACACATTATGTAAATTTTACTAGCCACAAAATTGTGTTAGCAAATAATTTGAAGCTGTTAACATTGTTGGGCTAAATGGAGATCTTACCCATCTTCTTTCTTGCCTTTGGAGGGATTGGATTTGTGTCGGGTTTAGGCATAACGAGTTCCTTGCTCTCACTTTCTGTGGATTCCGGAGATTCAGGGGAATCGGAATTAGAGGATTTCTTCTTCTTCTTCACCTTTTTCGGTTTCTTCGTCGTCTTCTTTTCTTCAGAGCTTATTGCTACTTCCTCAACAGACTTTATTACCTTAGGCTCGCTTGTTGTAGCCTGCTTCTTCTCCTTTGTCTTCGTCTTCTTAGGCTTCTTGCCCGGTGCTGCTGCTCTCTTCCTCTTGCCCAAGGCTGAAATCAACCATTAATTGTGTCATGCAATTTAAAATTAAATCTGAATTTTGAATACTACTAGTTTACTATTTTCGAAAAATTAATAACAGGAAAAGGAATGTCGAAGGCTGAATTCTCTAATTACAAAGATTTACTGTGATTATCATAAAATGTTACCTCCCAGAAGACCTCCTTTCTTTTTATGTTCAGGATGCTTTTTATGTTCTGCTGGAGCTGGAGTTGGATCCGCATCTCCTTTCTCTTTCTCGCCTTCTTCATTTTCATTTTCACCTTCTGCATCCTTTTCCTTTCCTTCCTCCCCTGATCCTTTTTTTGCTGGGCTATGACTGTGAGCTTCTGCGGCTTTTTTCTTTCCCAAATGCCTAGATAGTGCCAATAAAATTCATTTCGTAACATACCAGTATTTAGAAGCCAATTTGTGGGGGGGGGGGGGGGGG
>JABASI010004357.1:0-14232 GCA_019776505.1 Tomocerus nigrus | reverse complement strand
CATCATTCGAACTTCAAACGGTTTAGATGGTCTAGCTGCTTGAATGATTGGTATCCACTCTGTGGGAATATATGCCTTACTTATAGTTTTCTGTCTCTCTATTAGAGCAAAAAGTCTATCACAGGCCAAGAAAGAGTGCCCACTGACTAAGAATTTCTGTTCGAACGAAGTGTAGTATCCTCTTGCTATCAGTAGTTTTCCGAATGCTAGCGTTAAATAATTACAATTTTGCCCATAACACCTGTCACTCCAAATGATAAGGCTTCGATTTTCACCATTTTCTAAAGGTTGGACGTTTTCTTGGACCCACCGCCATAGGCATGAAAGTAATTCCTCGGAACCTCGCGTTGCGACGCTTTCAGTCCACAGATACATAAATGGGTTGTCGTTTCCAGCGTCGTAAACACAAAAGTTGTAGGAAGAGTACTGCCGAAGATAAAACATGTTTTTATTGTCCAGAGTCGGTGTAAATAGAACCTATTACAAACAATATTGCAAAAATCAAAAAAAAATCAAATCAATGATTTTTAAAATCCGGTAGTATTATACGAACCTGTTGGAGATCCACACACAACACTGTTGTGTTGTTTCCAGGATTCCTAGCAGTACGAATGTCATCATTCATTTTCCTGTAAGCCGAGTCAGCGGCAAAATGATGATTTTCGGTCTCCTGTTGAATACGCTGCAGATCCTCATCACTTTCAGCAGAGACTTGGGCCACAAATAATCTTTCACATTCATTACAGGTATCGGACCGTAGCTTCGCGAATTTGAGTCCTGATTTTTTGAACTGAACTTCGTAGGCACTTTTTAGAAAAGCAGCTGGGATGTAGTTTAGATTTTCTTCCTTAAACAATCGGAACATCTTGGATAGATTCAGACCTGGAGCTAAGTACGGCTGCAGTGGATTTCTGTCATTTCGTTTGTAATGAGAGATGGTGGTTGGAAATGCACGGATATGATTATTGATAAGTTCCAGTTTAAAAGCGTCCAAACGGTTTGGTCGATTTTCGTGCTTCCCCCTCAAATCATTTCCTATCAGGACGTTTTGCATTATTTTTTCATGGATGACCCTGATTCGTTTTCTTTTGATTCGTAAAACATCTTTAAAAGTTTCTTGGCAAACTTCTGCTTTTTCTCCTGCTCTTGGTAAAAAGTATCTACGTGTGACATTAAAAAATCATTACACTGATTTATTTATGAAAACGCTTGAAAACTTGTTATGAAATTCAGAACGGTTTATGTACCTGAACTTCCTGTTCCGACCACCTTGATTTTGGTGATCTTGTTGTATATGACCCAGAAGAAAGGTAGTTTGAAGATCATAGTCCCCACTGCTATAATATTCTCTGAATATATTCTGTTTTGTATCAATCGTATATAAGCATCCCGCATGACGGCAATTTTCAGTACATATTTTGTTCTGTTTTAAGATTTGCATATTAAGTATTAATAGAATAATAAAATAGTGAATTTTGATAATAAATATTATGTACTTGCTATGCAATTTAAATATGTATAGGTATTCATTACCTCTTCAGTGGGCAATTTTCCAGGGACAGGATAACCTAACGATGACATATACGGCACTCCAGAGTTTCTTTGATGTTTTCTTAACGCGTTTATGTTTAGATCTAAGTTTTGTGACCTATTTCTACCCACTTTTAGCTTTAATACCTGAGAACTAGTAACTTTTAAGTCCGTTTTACCCATAATTTTGTTGGAAATAATTAACCGAAAACTAAACATGCAAATAGGAAAAATAATCCGAACCCGTTTTGAAATTATGATTTTATGACTACGTTTGAACATTAGCGCAATTAATGAAACCTCCCGTGACTTGTCACTTGTCCGTTGTCACGGACATTAATATCGAAAGGCCTTTCTTGCTCTGGCGAATACAACTGTTACGCTCCAAAAAGTTCCTTGCACATGCATTTTATTTTATTATGCATTACTGATGGTTACAAGGTTTCCTTGTTTTGTATATAGGTAACAAGTGTATATGAGGAGATTAAACATAGATAGATAGTACCTACCTATATGTATGGTATATCTAGATTTTGTATCTTGCTTGTTTCACTCTTGTCGCCTGTCGTGTCGTCTATCGTATCAAATCGACAGATGTAATTTTCACAAAGTTAAGGAAGTGAAAGTTAAATTCTCTGTGTAAGTAAATATGTACTGGGTTGTGTTGCACAATCTTAAGCGAATAAGGGAGCAAGTCGCTCCCTCTTAATGAAATTTAAATTTAGTTCTGGCAGAATGTTTCAGCATAGAGTATTAATCAACCTGCCTACTAAAGAGACTTACGGATTGGTAGTGTATAGCGAAATGAAAGTATCAGTCGACTAAGGACCTATGTAGTTTTAGCATCACTCTTCCTCTTCGTTGCTGCTCCTCTTCTGCTTTGCTTGTTTCACTGGTGCAGAGTGAGCCTGAGTTTGACTGGACATTTCACTACTGGCGTAACTCGATTGACTTAATTTAAGACTTTGTGAATACTGATGAGATGAGATGGAGATGAGGCGACTGGATCGTCAGCTTTGTGCTTTAGATGTTTAAGGAATGGAAGCTACACGCCCAAGTCTTCAGGGACTGCATACTGTGCACGAAACGTACCTTGTGTGTATTTACTGGATATTAGTCCTCGGGATAGTTTATAATGGTACGTACATAAATATGTATCTATCTCCAGTAGTAAGTAAGTAAACTAAAGTGCCTATTTATATCGTAGGCATTTTATCATCCTGTTTAGTGATTTTCTTTCCCCTGTAATCGTCCTTTCAAATTCGTACTAACGACAACCAGAATTGAATTTACGCCTATTCTCTGATTAGTTCACAGAATAAATTGAAGAGCTGCTGGGAGAAGAAAAATAAAAGCTATTTATTTGCGTAAATAGGATTCTAACTGTTGTGAGGCTCTCGTACTCGGTCTCTCTCTCTGTTTAATGGAATGTCGATAGACAGGAAATGGAAGAGGCTGTAAATATAAATAAATGCCGCACTGTTCTTGTCTTGGTATTACTAAACGAAATTAATAGGCCAGTAGCTGTGGATGTCGTTCCATTGTTATCGTAGTTCAATCACCCCAGAGCCAGACCAAAGTTAAATGCTCTGCCCTGTTATTATATCTGTATAACTAGGACAATATTATATATATAATCGAGATCATTAAGGGACTATTATGTAATCCTTGCTAACAAGAATTTGAACTACAAAGGGCCCAAGCTGCATTATTTAGACAAAAAGTAGAAAATAAAAAGAAAATTACGTCTAATATAAGAGGACAAGAATGGGGAGTGATGGTAATGTAAAGTACAAAAGAGTGAAGGTAAGGTTCCTCTATGCTACGTCCGTGCATCGTCGCCTTCATCATCATCATCATTTTTTAGAATGATTCATTTGTGCCGAGAAGCGGAATGGGAAAGCAAAAAAGAAAGCATAGCCCATATATAGAGGAGAGGAAAGAACAATGGAAAGTGCCAGGAGAGAGTGGCCATTTCTTTGAGCTAGTTTTTCCTATCTCTTTATTTGCAATCCTAGTGCACCACTAACTACGGAATGAAAGAAGTAGCTACCTAGGCATATAGCTCTATCTACATTTTAAGGTGTATTTATTCCCATTGTACAAGTCTGAAAATTGGGCTGGTTGGGGTAGTGTAAGATGAATGCACACACATTCACATAAGGCTCTGCATGTAGGTAGCTAGCTATTTGCACTTATACATCAGTAGAAGTAAAGAATGAACATTAAATAAAGTGAAACATGGTGGTTGTATTTTGTAGTGCTGGCTACTAAAGGAGAGTCCAATAAAGTAGCAGAACAGTCTAGTGGTGTAAAATTTAGAGAAGTAGAGTGGAGAGGCGTGTATAGTCTGAAGGAAAAGGAAATAATACATCGGGCGGGCGGTTTTCTTGGTGCTATATTGTGTGAATCTGAAACGTTTTGTCTTCCTAGTTCACGGTGGATGCTTTTGTGCTGGTGGAAAGGCTGAGACGAAATCCATTTCCTTTTGCCTATCATCACTACGTACGTACATGAAATTCAGAGCATTCTGTCTCCGCATTTATACAGACTTGTTACTACTTACCCACTGTGTTATACTGTTATTGTTGTTGGCTTTCTTATAGCCATATACCAACTACCAACTTGTACCTATATGTATATATTCCTCTGTGTTAGTGTTATGTTAGCAAAACGGACAGGACCATACATGGCACAAAATGAATATTGGTGTGTGCTAGATTGACGTAAGAGTTTTTTTTATACATCAGCACGGAGCAGTATATATAGGTATAATGTCAATACTTAGGTAGTATATAAGTTATTCTGTGAGCATATATGTAAGTGTCTGCACTGTGAACGTAGGTATGCATTAATAGGGAGGGAGCGGAAGGCATAGACGAAAAGAAAATAAAGTGCAGAAAATGCAATGAAGAAGAAGTAGGAAAAGGTCTCATTTCGGTCACACTTAGATGGAGACCGTATATTTCCTGTGGGTGATCCTCATGTGTGCGATGCACTGGTGTTGATGTTAGCTGTTAGGGGATGGAATGAAAGTGGAATCTTCATCCTCAATCTCCTCTCATTTCCTATACAATGCTTAATGTAGTTCTGTCCTGCCTTTGAGGACTACTAATACAGTAATATAAAGTATATATGTGGTAAGTTGGTAAGTAGATAGTTATTTATATGTATGTCCCCTAGATGCACATAGAACTTTGTAGTTTACACGTTTAGTCAAATTCATATACTTACCTAGGAGGAATATCTTCCACACGCAGTGTGTGCTTCATTCTATAGATTTAGATAGGAAGCAGTGGCGTTGGTTGGTGTGTTGTATGTAAAGCCATTTAGCGTAGATGTATAGTAATGTGGGTATACAGAGAATGACTGAAGACAGTTGGCAATGGGATGCAAGCCGACTTTTCCCACACTTAGGCCAAAGATGTTTTGCGAGTTAGGCTAAAGCACTTCTACGCTTAATATGCCCTATAGGTATTATACATATTTAGGTATAGTAGCAGAGGTGCATTATAGTGTGTAAGTAGGATGATATTGGTGACTGAGGTGCTATGCAAACGTATTTGTTGCACAGAAGAGTGAGACGAGGAGGAGCAGGAGTCTGTATAAGTAGTGGAAAGGCTATTAGAGCTGAAGTGCTTTATTCTTGGTGGTTATGGCGAGAATAAGAGGATCAAGTACTACGTGGTCTTTAAATGTAGAGTCGATTCTTAAGTATTGTCGTTGAAATGAATGACAATATTGAGCTGATTGTGAGTTGTGGTTGTGAGTGGAGTGAAAGTTAAATTAACTTATGGTTGGCTTCACTTGGTTGTTGACCTGAAATGTCATGAGTTTCCTTCGGATAAATTTTTTCGACTATGCAGAGAAGATATTATATGAGCAGTACATAGTATACTATATATAGTAACACTGACTGTGGGAGATCCCATGCTCCGTGTACAAAAGCTTTTATTAGGAAGAGTCACACAGTTAGTACCCACTACTGAGTTGTTGGCTGAGAGCTTTCGTGGTCGTGGTTTATATCTGCGGTGAAAGTTCGGGACACGCATCTACGAAAGGATCAGCTGGTGAAAGTGCTAACGTTTCCAACTATGATGACGCGCTCTTACTTAGCAGCGATAATAACCTGTCGCCTAAAGATGAGAAGTTTATTTCGGTAGCAGGAAGTGACAGTTTCTGTGCAAAGGCTCTCTTAGATTATACAAACACTTTAAGATTATGGGAGAGAGCTAAGCTCACTGGAACTCTCTCTCTCTCTCTTTCTGCCTGTTATGTTATGTTACGTTGGAGGGAAAGTGTCTCGTCATGGAAAAGCCGCAGTAGGATTGAGAAGGAGCAGGTTACCTTTTGGCTTTTGAGGTTTCTCGCCGACACAACCCAACCAACCTTTCCTTTCCCGTGATAAGATTTATTTTCTTGGCTTGGCTTCCTTCCCTCCGCTGTGCATATAGGCTTGAATACGCACGCACTTACCGAAAACGCGACAACGCATTGCATCGAATTGTTTTGCCTGCTTCGGAATTTACGACTGAACCTTTTACTCACTCTCTCTCTCTCCGATATATTTTATATGAATGTGTATTCGTCGTCGGAGTGCCCAGAAGACCATGGAGTATTGGTTAGGATGAGAGGAGACACACGCAATGACAATAAGAGTTCATAGTTAACAGTCAAAGTGCAGTAACTGTAATGTAATGGAGGAGAATAAGTGGTGACCTTAAGTGTCTTGAGAGCAATCGTATTATCGGACTATAAGTAATTGTTTCAGTAGTGACCAAACATAAAATGAGTTACTCGTTGAATAGTGTATGTGAATTTGAAGGGAATGGAAAATGTAAGCTGCTCCTTTTGAAACTGGCACTTAGGGCGATACGTTGCGATGGTCGAGCGAAGAACCTCAATTTCATTTGGGTGATGGCATCACACTCACGGGTCATTTGCCACCCCTGAAAGAAAATGATGTAGACTTGTCTGGAACTTGATTTATTGTATTACACGTAGCGATTTCTTTCTACCCTGACGAAATGCTCTTCCCTGTTATTATAGTTATTGCCCTGCTCTTGCTCTGTATACTACGTACGACTAATACTTATACACTGCTGGTAGTATGGTGATGCTGTATGAAAGTCTATTTGGTAATGTAGTATGTGTCTAGAATGTGCAGTGCCTACGTAGAATGTGGAATGGCAGAGTTAATATAAGCAAGAGAATTGTTCATAGTGCATCCTCCTCGTCCTACATAATGTCTTTTATTATAGATGTGTTTGTAGTAATGCCAATATAAATTTATTGCTACTCCTTCCAATCTGTACGTTGCAATTTTACTCATTTTTCTACTACATTTCTACAGAATGTAATGTACGTGTGTCTGTTGTCGTAGAAGGTAACAAGATTAACTCGATCCCCTCTCTTTGCCAGAGGAGCCTCCTTGATTTTTACGTTTTCTGCCAAATAAGAAATTAAAATTCTTGCAGAACGCAACATTATTATTGCAAAAGACAGTTAGAATTTATAGAACCCTGCCCTCCAGCCAACAAGAAACTCTTTCTTAAGAGTTTTTAGATTGGAAATGTAATGCATTAAAAGCGTAGAAACAGACTAGGATGTTTCTGCTCTTGTACTTCTACTTACGTGTATACATAGTTACTCCGTACACACATAAGATATTAGGAGCACGATGCCCTATTTTTTCTTGGCATATATGTTTCTTTGTGTGCATGAGTATGTTCCTGCAGTCGCACGGAGTTCCCCTCTTAGCTAACTTTTGAGAATGTTATTTTTCTATTATTTCTGTATCGTTTTCTTTTCTGGAGGCACAGGAGACGAGAGAAATAGTATAAATACGAATATTGCTGCAATGTACATCTGCAAGTGTCAGACAGTCGAATTGAAGTTCGAGAGAGAAATTAATATAGAGGGAAGGAAGGGGCTTAAGTTGGAATCTAGGAATAGAAATCGATTAAATGAAGTATTGTAAGGAACTCGTTCGAGTGTAGCGAAGGCTTATGATTTCAAAAAGAAGAAATGTTTGGAACGAGGACAAATGTAATATAGTAGTGGAGTAGAAATGGAAGTGTAGTCATGTTGAATGCGATGTTATGTAGGAATGCAATAGACGGAGACAAGTTCAGGGCAATACTTACTAACAGTATTAGCTCCCTGCCTCTCTCTCTCTCTCTCTCTCTCTTCATATATTGTGTACATCACTACTTGCTCTGTATACATAGAAATTTAGTTGCAGCACCATACGGTTCCTCTTCGGTTCTATGCAGTGCAGTGGTTAGTGACTACTATCTCTCTGCTACTGCTGTGAGGAGTACATAAGTAATACAGAGTAGGAGAAATAGTAACACTAATATAGAAAAGGAAAGAGGAAGTGAAGCAGAGATACAATATTAGATGTGTTTGCAACGTAGTAATGCGGTCCTGGTAGCAACAAAATATCTTTTCACTATCTGTACTTATGCATTCTCTTGGTCTGGATAGAGAAAATGCATGAAAAGTGTTCAGAGGAGCATTGCGGTCTGTTTTAGTATATAAATACCTACGTGAATGTGACTATTCGTGAAAGAGTTAAACGTAGTTATTTTGTATGGGATTTAGTGTGTAAGTACGAATATAATGTGTGATAGTCATAATGCTCCCTTTCATATCTCCCTATCTATTTTCTGTAGAAAGTAGAAAGCGTTGTGAAAATGTGGTTGCTGTCGAGTTGTCGTCTTCATAGGTTTTGTTAGCTCCGACGTAGGATTCTATAGGACGTAATGTACTTTCAGCTGCTATTATTGTCGTAGACAAGCAAGGATGATGCCTTAAACAATGCACTGCTTGCCTGTATGGCTTATATTACGTGTGTTAGCGTTAGTATTCTCCAAACTCTCATTTCCTTGCTCTGAAGCAAAATAATCGGCAGTAGTTTAGTTGGAGAAGAAGGGCCGATGCGATGCGATGTTGTAGTATACGTAGTGTACTACTCTGTGATGTAATGCGTCTACTACTACTCCACACTCCTGTTACGTGCATAGTTGTGGGTTAGTTGTTTTTCGGCAGTTGTTATTATGTTGTCTTGTCTAGTTAGTTTGACTAGAGTCGTCGACTCTGATCGTGAGCTCCTTGAGAATTTCCCCCAAACCCAAGGAACTTTCTGTAACGGTAAGAAAGAGAAAGAGGGAAAGACATGGGCCTAGGAAAATTACACATTTATTCATACGGCCTATTAGGGAGTAGTGATACAAATGTCTTGCAAGATAGTTTGGTTAAGTTTACATGCACATGTAAACTTATGGCGACATGACTATCTCTAGTTACTTTATTCACAGTGTTCGCGAATAGGACAGGGATAAATACATGAAGTTAGTTGCTCGTAGTAGTTTTATAGTGTATCTGTAATGTAATCGTTCGTAACAGTCGGTACGATAGGGATATTATCATCATGAATTGGATACTCATACTACGTAGTATATAAATAGTATAGGCATCATATCGGACTTAAGTTTGGTGATTGTGAAGTACGTATACTAAGTGTAACTACCTAAGTATGAAATCATAACAAGGATGGTATGTACAAGTGAGATGATAGTGGAATAATACAATGTCGTTTGGTTACTGAGCATCTTGGAACAAGTTGAGAACGAAATCCTGAGCTCAAGTTTTAAGTGGAGCGAAAAAGATGAGAGCAGAGATTGAGGAATCTCGATTCCAAAGTAGAGAGAGAGAGGTTTTTTTGGAGAAATCTTAAGTTGGGCTTGCGACACGATGGTTTCCATTGAAAGTTAAGGAAAGTCACGGACGATGAGAGGAAAGGAGTACATGATTATTATGATGATGACTTAAGATGAGGATAATGATGATGATGTTACTGTATTCTAACTTGGAGCCTCTTTATTATTCAGGGTACAGTATGGACTCGCTGTACTGCACAGGACTCTTATTTTCTCTTATTCTCTCTTTCTTGTAACTCTTGAAGTGAGGAAGAAATGCATGATTATGAACGAACTGGTGAATCCTATGTTGTCTCCTTGTCTCCTCAATTAGTTTAACTATGTACACTGCACGACGACTTTTATATTTGCATCTTCTCAACTGGGTGTCATTTCAATCATAAAATAAATGGTTTACGCTCTGGCGGTCCGTGAGTGGATGAGTATAAATGTTAATGATTACTTGGAGAGCGTCTGTACGTATCTAACTCTTTTTCTTCGTCTTCAGTAGATTACACGATATTGTAGTTTTACTTTGTAGAGCTTAATACATATGCTCTCTGCAGAACATGTGCACATTGTGGAAAAATAATGTGCTATATGAAAAAGGAAATCTTTGTACTTTTCCGTCTTCAATGTTAAATGCTTTTAATAATAAAGGATGCTTTTCTTCCATTTCGTTTTTGCCATGAAAGTCTTTCTGATGCAAAATATCAAAGTATTTAAATTATATATCACGGGAAAGTCACTTCCTTTCCCTATAGCCTGATAGCCTTTAAAATGGAGAAAGTGCGGCGTTAATCGTTGCTCAAACAATTATATACTTATTTTATATAGATATTTTCTAGCTTAGCACTCAGCTCTTTTTAGTGCAAGAAAATCCCAACATTTAGCCTGGAAATATTCACGTGAAGCTGGGAAAGTGTTTTTGAGTCTGGGGATTTTATTGGACATTAAATCAACTTTGCATATTGTTGAAAATTGATGGTGGTAAATAGAATGGCTTTTCACGCGTCGTTTAGCTAGAGATGAATAAGTTTTGGATGAAGAGAGGTGAAAGTAAAGATGTTATTGGATTGGTAACTAATAGTGTTGGTGACTGAATGAATTTCACTTCCGCATTGACTACATTATTATGGAGGGAATGTGTTAGTTGAGTGAGTTGCGGAAAAGTTGAGGACGATACGATGTGGAGATGAGAGAAAGTGGAAGGCAATAACGTGAACGAAGTAGCTAGTTCTATTGTGTTTTGATGGGAGATGAGTGAAGTATTCGCTCCTTTCTGATACAATTTATTGATATTCATGGCCACGGCGGAAGTACACTCCGTAGCTACGTATCTATTCATCAAAGTCAAATACTACATTATGCACTATATTGAGATATCCACTATAAACTACTCTCACATCTTCACTACAAATACACACACACATACACGTTATAACATTTCCAAAGATACATCTAAGCTGCCTATGTAATAGTTATAGCAAATTTTAAAGTTGTATGGGTATGGATAATAGATACTATACTATAGAACTATTGTGTGTGCTATTACAAATGAAATGGAGATACATATCTATAGGAATTTCAAACGGGTGAGCAGCAGATGTAAGTAATCTACTTGCAGTTGTATAATAGTAGTAGTCAGCTATATGGGAAAATGTTTACCTGCCTGAATGCATCGTTGTTCGTATATAGAGTAGAATGTAGAATGATGTATTGATGTTGACTATATAGGTACGCTCCCTTCTACTATGCATTCCTCCAACGAAATCAACTCGAGTGGAATGAAATTACTTGGTTGTGAGCGTAGGCGAAGTTAAAGAACACCTATGTGGATTTATGGCCTTCCTGAGTGTATTTGATAGAGAAGAGAACAATTTTCTCTCATGTACTTCAATTCTCGATTAGGTAGGGTAAATGGTAACTAGAGCCAGACCGCATTTAGCGAAAGCAATAATTTTCAAGTGTTTATGGCTTATCTGTTTATATCAGTACTTGGTTAAGTACTTATCTCTTCAGCGGAGGTAGTAAGTCATTTGCCAAATAGGAAAACTGATGCTGCTATTATACGATATCATCATCATCTTCAATCTTCATACTTGGCCTACAAAAAGATTAATCTATAGTGCAAATGTGCAAACAAGGTTCATAGTCCTTCAAAATATTTGCCTTTATAGTAGGTACTCACTCACTCACCATTCACCAGCCTTAGCTTTTGCTATCGATTACGAACTAATGAATATGAACTAATGCTAGTTTACCATTATTAATTGTGTCGTAGAAAATCATTGCGTTCTGCTCTGAACTTTCTTCTTCGTGTGATCATACGCCACAATAGATATACCACGTTTGACGTTGTAGTAACTTTCAGTGCAAATCTTACTGTAAAAGTTGTCTGTATGTTCCTGAAATAAATCACTCTATTAATTAAAGTATAATCATTTATCGTTTATGTTATTCACAACGGGACAGATTTATGTGCCAGACTTAGCCCTCGCTATCTGGAATTTTCTAAACTTAAATGTAACACTAACACAACATCCTGACTTATAGTAATTATTCTATGGTAATTGGTAATTATATATTCAACAGATTTTAATTAAATATAGGTGGTACAAACCAAATCATATGGCCGTAGCCGTATCGTATCCGTTCTTTAAAATTTATCTGGACGTATTTGGCTTAGCAGCTGGAGCGCCAATCTCATTCTCTATGTAGTCTACTTTCTCCCAAATGCATTAACTTTTACATCAATTATTGTATCAGTTTTCAATTGTCTTAAGTAATTGTGCACGCACGGCACAGCGTTCTCGTAGGCGTTAGATATTTATTGATATCTACTGGAATGCACAGTAGTAAAATGCTAATTTTTGTAACTTGCAAACATTAACTACTTGGGTTGGCTACCCAGTTGTCTTTTTATCACAGAAGTCTTGACGTGACAGCACGACAGCAGTGTCCAACATGACTACATGCGGTTTCTGTAATCTAAATAATACCTATAAGATTATCTATCATCTGTAAAGTAGACTGTCGAGCAATGTCGAACGTCGATTCGAGTAAATTACGTCGTAAATTCATATCTTTATCTTTGAATGTGGTCATCATAATTCATCTAGAAGCAGACGTCTTGAGAGTCTTGACTTAAAGATCTGTAAAGTATATCTCTGTGTAAACTACATAGGAGTAGGATTAATGGACTGATTGTGCTTCAATTTCAGGATTCAGTCAGGATGTAAACGTGTGCTGTATGTGGTTATTTTTTATATTTATTGTAGTTACCCGTTGCATAGCATAACGTGTGACGATATCGTAATTACGGTGTAATTGCTTTATCTAACGTAAGAAAATAACCTAGGTAGTTAGTTTGGCTTCCGCGTATTGCTAGTTGCTTCGGCTGGACGTAAACAAACACTAAGTTGAGGTCTAACTTTGTTGTTATAACTTACATAAAAAATAGGCAATTGTATCGTAGTCGTAGCACGAGTCGGTAAACATTAAGAGGCACATAGTCGTAATGTAAGAACGAAAGTGGTACAAAACAGAGCCGATAATGTCAAAGGCACAGTGTGATAGAAAACAAATGGATTGACATTGGAATTATTTCCTGCTTTATCTTTTAGGAGAAAAATAACTTTTAAGGTAATCACAGAACGTTTACATTTGAGATGACTTCAACACAAACAGGAATTACCTTTCAGTTAGCGATTTAGTGCACTAGTATCGTTGGGGTGGATGGTAAGCGATGGAATTATGTATTATGAATCATAGGGAGTTAATTGGAAAGAGACGAAAGCTATTCGTTAGGAGTTAGTGTATTGGAATAGAGTTAATTATGTGTTAGTAGCAGTAGTATTATACCTCTGTGCATTCTTTCTATTCTACTAGTAGGTTTGTAACTGTGTAATTATAGCTTAGTTATTAAGGTCCTAGAAGGTAATGCTCCTTTAGCTTATCGCACTAGAATCGGAAGCGACGTAAATATGAAGTAGAGGCTATTAAACCTATTAAAGAATTTTGCGAGTGAGTTTCATTTTGTTTAGCTAAATGCTGATTGATGTTACGATTCGGGCGAATGTTTATAATAGGTGGTAGCCGAGTGGAATTGTGGGTGAAGTAGGTATTTTATGTACAAATGTGTTATGAGTGGGGAAAGAAGTTCGGAGCTCGCAGACAGAAAAGTTAAACAATTATTTTAATCTGGTGTGGACTGGAATGGCCTAGTTGTACAAATTATGGCCACGCTGAATTCTGGAGGACATAAATATTTTAAGTGCAATTTTGTTTTTCTCTATTGTAGAATCGCGGTGCCGGGCTGGATATGAACGTGATGGAAGCGTGGAGCGAAGGTATTACTGGCAAAGGGATCGTAGTGACCATTCTAGATGATGGATTGGAGAAAGATCATCCGGATATTGTTCGCAACTATGTAAGTATAATATACTGTTTTAATTTTTTGATGTCGCATCCTCATAAATATTGCTAAATGGGTCGTTGAGAATGCTCCTGGTGAAATATTGTGTCATCCTTGTTCCATAGCCAGTCCAATTTCCCCCCAACCGATTTGTTTAAGAAACAAATAAAGAAAAGAAAACACACTATTAAACTGTACGTTTAAACACATTATACAATAGCATCTGCCTACATACTTATGGAACACAAACACAACTGAACGTTAAATGTCCGTTGAAAATTTCTGACAAACTTTACCCGATACAAATGCATTCTGACTTACTTAGCATTTTTGGCATTGGTATTTGGTACCTATTTTTATCCATTCATTTTCGTATGTACTGAATTTACTCGCTGCCATAATTGATTTGTTTCCCCCATAGAGACACTTATGCAAATAGGATTATAACTTTATTTTTAAAATAACCAGATGTCAACTGGCAACCTATAAAGTTCAGTAAAGGAGGAAATAATATTCACAGCGTACCTAACTACTTACTACTTAAATAGATTTTGATAAAATTATGTTAATTTGCTTCACACC
>JABASI010004356.1:0-14232 GCA_019776505.1 Tomocerus nigrus | reverse complement strand
ATAGTTAATGTGCAAGTAGCTGGTAATACTTAAGTCGTTTAACTACAGACACATTTGTTTCTCATTCCTCTGATTCGTATTTATTTATTCTGAGTTAGTTCACGAGTTGCATTCACATTCAGTATTACTATACAGGTTGCATGCATGCCATTGCCACATAGCTATGCATAGTTGAAGTTGGTAGGTATTTGGATTCTAGGAGCTATTATAGAAATCCCCTTCAGGTTTTATATAGATAGCCCGATAGCATATTTCCATTTAGGGTCATCCTTGCCACAAAACAAGTAGCTAAAACTAATCCACCTAATATCATTCAATCTTTCTATTATTCTATCAGAGAAAACTGCTTTGTTCTCTTTTGGTATGTGTAACTGTTTGAAACCTGGTTTAGGGAGTCAGAAATGCATTTAATGTAAATGCTATCTGGTATGCTGTCCATCCAAATAATTTTGCATTTCCTCTGGGTGAGAGGCGCGATTTTGATTAGTTCGAATCTGCATAGACGATGTTCAACTTAATTGGTTGTTACGCATCGTTTACGCCTTTGCTTCACTTGGAGTGAGTGAAGAAAAAGAAAAACAACTTTTTGTCCAACAGCAATTAAATAAGCTTCTGTCCTGATTTTTGTTTTCTTTCCTGTTGTCTATGTGTCTTCGGTTACAAAGTTAAAGTTACATCCCCAGTGCAAGGAACGTCAGCACTTGACAAAGAAAATAACAAGGCAATTATACATTGGGAGAGTTATATAATGCAGACGCACTGTGCAAGTGCAAAGATGTTTATTTACCATTGCATCATTTGGTGTTAATGTAGACGCACTGGGTTTATCTGTAGAGCCATCTCTGTCTATATATGACATGCATGATAAGTATAATATATGTAAACTTGATCTAGCATTATTGCTACCCTGGAGTTAGTGGTGTAGATTGAAATCTAAATCTGGTTTTAAGATAGAATGTAAATGTAAAACTGGAAGCCGAGCCGGGTAGGTAGGAAATTACCATCAACCAAAAGAACGTTCTTGTGTGGTGTGTGCTTTTAATAGGCATATGCTTTTCTGTGGCAAAGAGAAAATGCGTACATATCTTCAGCGACACATACTGATATGATAATCAACATCAACGTGAAGACTTTTTTGACAAATATTCTCAGTGACAAGTGGAGGTAGAGTAGAATTGAGTTGCTTGACTGCTTACAGCAACTGCTTCAACAAATATTATCTTGCATTCAAGTTTTCGATTATAAAAGTTCTGCTTTTTACCTCTCTTAATCTTCCATTTCAATGTGCATAGAAGCAGAACCGATGAAATGCCAACTTATAGTAATAACAATAGCAAGATGTGCATTTCTCTAAAATAAAATAATACTGTCAACTCAAATCATTCTCGTCATTATCTATATCATAGAAAATAACTACGCACTTTCCAACTTCTACTCTCCATCAAACTTTATGATACATTGCAACTGATTCCGATGAATAGTGAATAGAGAAGAGACACAGTGAAAATATCTATTTGCTCACTAACATTCACATCACGACATCCCGCTCATTTATTTTACAGGATACACTCTGCTAAATGCTAAAAGATTCTTCCAGCACTCCAGGAGATCACTATCTCTTCGTTAGCTTTGTTTTGTTTTGAATAGAGCTGAAAATCAGTTGTGCTGTCCCGTGTAATTAAAGCAAGCACAGTTGTACACGAATGTCAATTGTCACAGTGCAACTAAGTACATACACTACATTAGTATACACATCCAACAAGAACATAAAAAAGTATCAGTGTTACTAACCAAACAGGAATACTACTAGAGAAGCAAGTGTGTTTCTCTTATGTAAAAGGACATTTTAAGTTTCTGTCGTTATATTTTGCTTACTCAATCGCAGCTGTACGTTTTTTTCGCTTCTGATGAAGCATCTTTTTTCAATTCATGCGTGCGTTCTGCATTGTAGGCAAAGAAAATTCCAATACGTTGCATTCATATATTATACCAGGTATGTAGTATACTTATGTAATGTTAACTGTTCACACGTATGTTTTAAGTAAAATTGAGAAATATGTTTTTAGAAAATAAATAACAAAACTGCTAACGTAGGTTTGTACCTTGTCGCATTGATTGCATGGAATAAAGATATCATCTTTGGGACGAAATACAGAAGGAGTAAAAAATCTTAAGTATTTATCTTTGAAAGTACAGTTTTGCATTTAAGACTTATTTGTTCATGGAATGTGACTATGTGAGCTGACTTGCTAGATACTTGTCAATATTGTATGTATTTTATGATAGTGACAGTGTTCATGAGACAGAAGTAATGAGATTAAGATTCAGTTATAGATGATCCGCCCTTGTTGTTTAACCTTGTCGCTGTATTTGCTTATGTGGCTACACATTGATGTGTAAGTCTGTCTGTGCATACACTTGTACTGTGTAAGCAGGAGTTTATGTAGCATGTACAATTGGAGCTAATGGCATAATGTGTGATTATTCTTTCGATTAAATTAAATGACATAACATGAATGCTTATTGTTATAGCTCTGTCTGAAGTTGAGTCAAAGTGTTGTGATGGTTCATTGGTTTTATATTTGCATTAAGTCAGTGGTCGGCATTCGGCAAGCTTTTGTGACTTCATCTTGGCCATAGATTTAAAGAGTTTCTGTCTCAACCTTATCTTCTTGTGACTATTAAGCATTAAGTAAATATGATAATCATTTTATTAGTAATCGTAAGGAGTGCAGAGAAAAGGAACTTTGCCTTTTTGATTTAGATTTTTTATGAGCTCTAATAGTTCGACAGACAAGGATGGTAAGTGCCAACTAAAGTAACTAATGGAATGTTGAGTTGAAGCTACGGGTTCATGAAGGAGACAAATTAAATCAAGATCAGTTATGTACGTGTATCTATCTATACAGAAGTCATTTAATTGAATTCAATTCACGTCAGTATCAGATCTAAAAGTGATGGGACGATGACTAAATTTGGTCAATCCAATCACTTTGTGTTTAGTTCTTCGTTTGGTAAATCGAATTTATAAGGGTGAGCAGGAGCAGTGTGTTAGTGATTATCATCTGTGAGTTATTTGAACCACTTCGTTCAACAACGGTCCACCAACCAATCCTACAGTTCAAGCACTTTTAACATTTGGATAACACTTGGCTTTGTAAGTTCATACATAAGTAGCCATTCCATATTTGTTCCTTGACTTATTGCCTTGACTTTTGATTTGAAGTTTTTTTCCCTTTGTGCATAGTTTACTGGGTCTTCTACGTGTTTCAATGAGAAGATAACGTAAAATTATGTAGTGCACGCAGAAAGTCTCTACATGGCAAACGATTTCTAGCTATATGTCTACGTATTAACCTTACAATAATTCCAGATTCCAGACACATTATAATTATTTTTGTATGTAATTCGAAATGTATGGTAATAGGCAATTGCTTTTAAGTTTACATATATTGTGCAAAAACAATTATTATATAAAAGAAGTAGATTAAATTTTGTAATATTTAGTTTTGAAAATACATAAGTAGCATAAAACTATATTACTTGCTTATTTCTTGCATTAAAGCTATGAGTAATATGCTTAAAAATACAGATGCGACAGATTTTGAACAGTTTCTGTTTGTGTTTTTGGTTTGTACTACTTAGGGCTCATGATGTTGAAAATGTGAAGAACATGTCTAAAAAGAGTCTGAATGAGTACACGATAAAAGTTTGCCTATTTTGTTAGCTAAGAAAAGAGATGTACGAACGAAGTATTTCTCTAAAGTCTGTCTCTAGTCTCTAGATTTCGTAGTGATAGTATTTGAAACTGCATTGAAGTAGAACCAGCAATTAGGATTATTGCTAGTTTATTCTTGTGTCTGTGTGGTTATTGTTATTTTAATGGTCTCTAAGTTGCACGGTTATCTTTTTTACATAAAAGATAAATATAGATGATAAATGCGTGATGTTACGGTATAAACGGTTATCTCGGGGAGAAAAGGGATAATCTCAGCATCTGAGGCAAAGTCGTCAAGAGTCAGAAGTTAGAACCAGGGCAGTGACAGTGCATAACAGTAGTAAAGTATACTTACGGTAAGTAATACTACATTCATGGTAGAAAATAAAGCAACAGCGGGAGGAAGATGAGCTCTTAGTGTCTTCCAAGTAGTGTAGTTTTAGTGTTAATGGTGTCCTGCCTAGCGTGTGCAAGAGCTAAGAATCTTGAACTTTATTCTGCAACTCCGAAATAAAGTCTTGAAAAAATTGAGACAGGGAAACATTTCTTATGCAAATATCAGGCTAGTGATGACTCTGAATGAGTCAATTTGCATGAAAATAATATAATAGTTTCGTCTCTTCTCTCTCATATGAGGTCGCTAGCAGCGTCTTCAGTTTTCAGCGCGTTCATAAAGAGCGAATCGAATGGATATAATATTATAAGACTCCTTTAGATACAGTTAGAAAAAATATATTGTCTATATAGAGCAAGATAAAATTACAATAATGTACAGAAAATATGTAGTGCTACACATACATGAGATAGTTAAGGAAGTCTTGGTTTTGTGTTTACTGTCATTAGATTCCTTTGCTATAGATGTACTTTCGTATAATATACAACTCTATTATCCTTGCACCATTCTTAACTTTGCCTATTATCTGTTTGGACGTAGGATAGACTCATTTTCTCAAGATAAAGGACATAGATGATTTTCTATGATGATGTGGTGTGTGATAAACCTCATAAGTTCAGCTTAGTTTTCTACTGCGCCCTATGTACATATACATGATTAAGTTACATTCATTTTGCATAGTTTCGACTATAAAAGATGTGTGTGGGATGATGAGAATGGAAACTGGGAACGGACGGAACTGGCGATGACTCTGATAGATAGTGATGCTGCACTGGGCTGAAACCTAACACAAAATGGTAGCTAGCCAGGCATGGCGTGCCACAATATTAATATTATTATAACTATCCTATCTAGAGATGTTATATTATTATTATTATTATTCAAATGCAACCTACCTATATAAATATAATGTTCTACCTTTGTATGTGTGGCAGTGCTTAAAGCATATTTCCATTTCTATGTCATCGTGTCATTCCAGATGCAGACTCCATTATTTCCTAGCCAAACTCTTATTCATGCACAGCTACTAATTTTCCTACGTTTTTCTAATATTCCATACCCTTGTATGTAGAAAACGAGAAAATTAACGAGCGATAGTAAGTAAGATGTAGAGCTAATGCAATCTGACAAAAGATAATATGAATTACTATATTGCATGCCTAATAGCATGCAGTGTGCATGCATTTATGTATATATCACAAGGTAATTACTAATAATGATATTAGTATATACGTCTTATGAATAATGAACACGTAAAACGGCTGTAGAGTGTTAATGTAAATGTGTTTACAAAGCATAGAACATGTTGTGCACAATGATTATGTTTTGTCAGTAGGCAAATGTAAAAGTTCCATATGTTCACTCTAATGTAAATGTAAAATACGTACTGACAGACTGACAAACTCGTCACAGTCACTACAAACTCCTTCAATCTATAACTATAGTAGAGCAATGTGTGTTGCTGCAAGATAGCAGTAATACCACATCGTAAATGTGGTCGACTTGAATCAGACTAAACCAGAGCAGGGACTATATAAATACAGAAAACAGACTGGGATTTTATAGCATTTATATTGTAGCCGTCGCAGTAGAAGAGATGCAGACATCATCATCATCCCTTTGCCTTTCATTCCCAGTCATTATATTATTGGTTAGATTGGTTATTCCTTGTAGAGTATGAATATTATATTTAATAGACTTAAATGCATCAGTATCATATCATAATCTAGTTAGTCGTAGTATTCTTGTAGAATATTCCTGAACATGTGCCAGTTTATGCAGAGCAATGCGTAATGGTGTCTCTCTGTCCAGCGAAACCAGATTATTTAGAATTTACATGATGAACTACTAGTTGAAAACTGCCTATCTCAACTTGTATTCACGTTATGCGGGTTACAAATAAATGTAAGCTCATGTAGTAAAATGAGCTCAGCTCAGAGGAAAGAAGCAAGGAGAAGAAAATTACAATCTGGCATGGTTTATTTGCCACACTTGCTCGTAATGCTCTGTGCATATTAAATGTAAATACCATAAAAGTAGCTATTATTCCATGTGGAGCACTAAAGTATTTATATTTATCACTAGGAGAAAATGTAGTGTGATATATCTGGAATAAAATAAAATAGGACTTTGTGGATGCTACATAGTTGGTGAATCATAATCTCATTAAGTTTCCTGTACTAATAAGCAGCCAAGCCAAGTTGAGTGAGTTGAGTCGAGTTAAGTGCTGTTAATTTGATTATTATGCAGACTTGAGATTGTGACTGTTGCTTTGAGATCCAAATGGCTTAGGTACAATTCTCTTCTTCCCTACTACTATACACAACATAGCATGCTACTAGATAATTACTATATGACATGTGCACTGCTAATAATATCTCTTCTACCATGAATAATATTCTCACAAACATAGTATGTCATATCCCACTTGTTTTGCACAAGTACTACAAATAATATACATTTGCATTATACTTATACGTATCTATGTAGACTATATGTGTTATAGGCTGTGTATATAATGTAACTGGAGAATTGCATTCGGTAAAATGAGCAAAATGTTTTGATGTATAAGTCACTTCTAGTTATATACAGTTGGCTGTGTGCAACAGGGAAAAGCAGAGCACTTGACTGTGCTTTGGCATGTATACTAAATTATATTAGCATTAGCTTTGACAGACAGAAAAGAATAACTGAGTTGAATTTAAGTAGGGACTATCTGTGTGCTCGCAATAAATGTGCCGGTGCCATATTGTTTGTTAGGTACTTAGGTAGCTCTCTACAGAATTACTAGCACACTAGAATCAATCTTGAACGTATTAAAACGTACTTTTCCTTTGTTTCTTCCACCAGACACAATTTAATATCCAATTTTTATCTCTTTTGTTAGTTAGTGTGTTATATTCAATTTATATGTAGAGTGAGGACTGAGGAGCCGAGGAGCGGAGTGAGTGAGTGTGTGTCGTACGACTATTTTATTGCTATACACAGAATACACACGTACAAGTAGAAGTTGAGTGCAGATTAGAGATATTGACTCTGGTGGCTACTATTCCATTCCTTTGCACTCTGCGTTTGCATGGCCTGTTTATACATTCCAATATTTATGCAGATTGAACATACATAACAGACATAATTGAAGTTGCTCTTCTCCAAACTCCACTATCTTAGAAAGCTAATCTAGCAAAAGTACGGAGAAGCCAAGGAACAGAGAGCAGACAGACACGAACAAGCGACAAAACACATACATACAACTAGTGAAGTGAGTTTTATTTAAGTAAGTGTAAGCCTAGTTAGTAAAGATAAATCTAAACCTTGGTAAACTGACTGAATTTAAAGTGAAGTGAAGTCAGGACGAGGAAAAGAGTTTCTTGTTGTGGCTGTATATTTATGTCTTCGATATATATCCGCAGATATCCTATTGGATTTACTATAAAACTCTTTTCTCGTCCAATAATACCAGTGGATAGTGTCTGTATTGTGTTATAACGTCTGTATTCTCATGACTGCCTGTGAGGAAGTGCAGTTTGAGTTAGTCTGTTGGCGTTTCAACGTTTGCTTTTAAAAAAACAAGGGGATCATCCTGGTTTGCCGGAGTTATTTTTGTCGTCCGTAACTTTACTCTTTCTCTCTCTCAGTATATGTACTTAGTCTATTTCAGTATAAATTCAATATTGCATAGAATCCTGGGTAGGTAATGTTAATGTGAATGTATAATGCCAGTGTGGCCCATCCAATCCATCCGCATCCACATGGATGGATGGATGACTAGTAGTTAGTACAACTAGATTCATACATAGGTAAGTATCCTTAAACTTTGGCTTCCCATTGCATTTTCAGTTGCCTTGTTGTTGGTAAGCTGAATAACTTCCTCTCTTTATCACACTCATATATATTCTTCAACTCAAGGTTGCATTCTTACTTAATTTATTCATTCTTTTATCTTAGTAAAACTTGAACACAACGATAACCTATACGGCTTTGTCCATTCCTCATTTTATTTCCGTTTTATTCCTAATTATCAAGTTCAATACTGTCATTTACATAGCTTTTGAATTCTCTTACTATGTAAAGACAAGTACACTTCAGTCATTATAAAAATTCTACATACAATTATCAGATAATCTAAGTCTGTCCAAAATGTAGTAGTCTCATTAAGTGTGATTTATGTAATAACTAAATCCAACTATCCATCTAACCAGATATAAGTAATAATATACGAGTAGTGGTATATAATTATCTATATCTAAATACTATTATACATCTACTATAGACATATATCATAAAAATTGTCGAGATATTATTATTGTGGATTCTGTTGAACTTTATATCTCTTGGCAGATTGCATAGAACAGCTACTGACGGAAGTAAATCGTAACATTCCAAGTCCATGACAGATCTTTCATTTTACGATTTGCACATGTATTTAACTATATCTACGTAAGCAGAAAGATTCTGTATATATCTATTTCTGCGTGTTTTCTCTCGACTATTGAATATTATGCATGTCGGAGATTGAAGGTGGATTGTTGGTTTGCTTTTTCTGTTCAACTAGTTTACTAAAGTCAGTCAACTCTTGAAAGTGTTGAATTAAATTGAATTTGCAAGTCTTGCTAGTATTAAGTTAACCAGAAGACAGAAGAGTGTAGGAAACAAAACTAAGTACATGGCACTTCTTTACTTTTAGTGGCTATTGTGTTGACTGTAATGGTGTCTATTTTGTAGATTTTCTACTTTATTTTACTTTAGTTTCGGTGAATTATATTTGTGTCTTCTTTTGTGCGAACAACATGGATATAGCTAGTAGTCGAAATCTTTTGAACTGAGAGAGAAGGAAGTAAGTGCGAGAGTCTAGATATAAATGGTTACATAACATATAGATATTAGTGTTCTAGCTATTAAGTAGTGCATCTCTTGTTCGAGTTCACAACAATGACAATAGACGAGTGAGAGAGAGATAAGGGAGGGAAGGAAGGAGTTTAGTTTGCTGTGTTTTATCTACAGCTGCTACAGAGACTGTCTCTAGTCTCTACACTACTACAACAATAATAGTTTTAATACTTGTTTCTTTCCTTCTTCCGTGTTTTCGAGTTTGGCTGTTGCAAAACACAAGTTTGCCAATCCTGTATGTATATCGTGAAGTGAGTGACAAACATTGTGGCTGTGCACGACTTACAACAAGGAGAGACTTGACTTGTCGTCACACAATCTGCACTAAAACAGAAAGCCAAGATCAAAAATAAAGCTCGACAGTCACAATCACAACGGAGAGAGAAACATTGAAAGAGCATTGTCACTGTGTCTGTATGTGTCATGATGTGTGAGGGATCCTATTCTTTTGCTGATTCTGCCTTTGCATTATATTAGCCTGTCTATTCTATTCATTCTTTAGCGTCAATTCAACGTCAACTTCATCTGAACTGATACACACTACTATAGGAGCTATCTATCTTCTATCTAGCGTGTCATGTCAATTCCACATGAGTTCAGCGAATCAGCAACTTTAGTTTCGCACTAGTGAGTAAACTATGAGAATAGGTTTTTGAAATAAATGCAGTCACTACCTACTCTACTATATTAAAAGGGACTACGTAGTAGTATCAATCTCTAGCTATGATAATATACGACGAGTTACTGCTACTAAAGTAAAATCCTGTTAAAAGTAAATCCTAATTCACCGACACTTTCCTGTTCCCTGTTTTAGTGACGAGGTGAGTTTTGCTTTTCGGTTTGCCACTTCATGTTCTGTCTTAGATTTCATTGGAAGTGCTCTGGGCTGAGTTGTCTGTCTCTCTCGCACTGTTCCTTCTCTCTGAGCCTGCCCTGCCTCCCTTTAGTTTCAGTTCACCGAAGCTTTTTCTACACTATAATCAAGCAAAACTGATTGGGATTTGGCTCTTTACACCTAGCTCTCTCTCACTCTCTATACTTCCACTGTTGTCTACATGTGCCAATTTGCGAGTTGACTTAAAGTAACTTAGCCTTTTGATCTTATTTGCTGGTTTCTTTGCCATGAAATGTCATGACTCAATAGTGTTATTGTGTTGACTGCTAGTGGTAATCTAAACTCGTTTACTTCTATTACACTGTAATGTAAGTGCTATTGTCTGTTTTCTCCGACTCCCTTTCTACTTACATTCTAGCTCTAGATATAGAGTCTATGGTAATTGAGTAATATGCAGTTAGTGAGCATCAAGAATCCGTGCCAAAATTATTGTGGGTGTGTGACGTTGACATTTCTGTTTAGGTGGCTATTTTGGCGCACGTCGCTTTTATTGTTAATTCTGTCTTGTCCTCTCTTGTGACAACAGGATAACTAAGGAACAAGAATAGAAAGAACACCTTCATTATAAATGCCATATTATTTTATCATTGTGTCTCTCCTACGTTTTTTCTTATTGTTATCCTACACTAGAATCCATTAGAAGGTTACGGCTTAATGGTAGTTATGTCTCGTCATGTCAAGTAATGTCGTGTCACGAAATTCTCCATCAAAACTTGCTCTGGGAAATGAACTTCTGCTATTAGGTTACAGACAGACAGATATAATATTCTTTTCTATCCCATTCTTTTGACAGGTATTCATACACTATTACTTTGTTCGCGTGTTTTATTCTACAAAGCAACTCTCTCCTCGTCTATCCTCGTCTACGCATTCCTTGACACATGTGAACTCTACTTCGACTCCAGTCTAAATGAGAGCCTGGAACAAAATAAGTTAAATTGGGCAGATGATAACTACTAGCATAATCTAAGTGGATATAGTCATTTACATAACTACTTTTAAGTGCATCTGTTCATGCATACATTCATTATCAGCCTGTATATTCTTACTGTTTACAGTTTAAGTAGGCATATCGTAGGTATTAAAATTCTTTTGTCGCTACTACAAGTAAAAATTCTGTAAATGCTGCGTAAATTGGTAGAATAATAGTAGAGAGGTAGTTATTATTATTTTAGGATAGACACTTTGAGAAGCGTGAACGCTATGAGGGCATAGCATTATATTACCATGTTAAAATACCTACACCACGCAATAGAGACGGAATGCACTCTTAGTTATGTAATGGAGACTACAGATATGCATTTCAATGCAATGCAAGTGGCAGGCAAGTTAATAATATAATAGCCCGGATAGCATTGTCAATTTCCCCATGTAAATGTAAAGTGTATTTTTATTTCTGTACACACCGGATGTCAATGCTTTGTTTAGCGGCAGACATAGCTCCTGTTCCATTAGGCTTATTTATTTTTATCTGCTATCTATAGATAACCCATCCTATGTTTTGTGTAAAGGTTTAAATCTATGTACTTAATTAGGCACTCTATGCAAACATGAATACTATACCAGGTTTGTCTCTTCGTGTCTGTTATCTATATACAAATGTGAAAAATGTTGTCTTATATATCGATATGAATTTAGCAGGTAGAAAAAGTATATACTACGAAACACCTTTACAGCTGTTAAGTTAAATAGATACAGTACGTACCTACATGGCAATGTATTTACATAGCTTGTGTGTATTTGTATGACTGGGTTTTATTTTATGCCTAGTGTGTTATTGTATTGTGATTAAACAGATGCAAAACGCAAGTGTAGTAGAAATTAAATAGACATATATAAATGAGTATAATAACATAAAATGAAAAATTTCACTTCCATTTCTCTTACAGAGTCCGCCCATCAACCTCACAAAAAGTCAACAGATCGTGTCATCAACCAACACACGTTTTTCGACGAGGGCTTCCATAAGGTCATGGGGTAGATCGGCTGCCACTATGGATAGAGATCCTGGAATTATCCCCTTCTTGCAGCAAGCACTTGTTCTAAGGTAAATCTTTGAAAACAATAAATTGTTAAAATAGTTAGTACATACATTACTGCTAGTGACTAATAATACGGTTGCATTGTTTTGGTCAATTTACTCTGTAGGTATTAACATTTTAGGTTGATTTAGCAAGAGTCATTATTACACAGCCAGTAATTTAGATATGTAAGTACATAGAAATAATTTTGGTATCGTAAAAATCGCATAATAAGTATTTAGAGCATTAGTGTCTTCTGTAACAGTATACTTAAATGTTAAGTATGAGTAATAAAGTTTCCTTCTTTCCCATCCCATTTCACAATACCATGTTATGTTTTGTTTTAACAAGAATGTTTAACACTAAGGATATGTGAGACGTGAGACCACATCCGCAAAACATTAGTGCACATGGATATCGAATGTGGAACATCAAACATTATTTTGCTATCTTTTGCACTATAAAAGAAGAGATAGCAAACAATTGTTCATGTTATTAGTTATTTATTAGTCATACTAGAAAAAATTCACAGGAATTTTCTTAGCTTTGCACTTTTCTGCTGCTTAATATTGAAGATGTTGAGAGGCAGACTGAATGTTATTGACAATCTGGTGTTATATGTGTTTTTCAAGGAGAAAGAAATAAAAAATGATTCCAGGTTGCTTTGTTCTGTCTGTTGTGCATGAAATGTGCAAATAAGTACGTAAAGATAACATTTATTAAAGAAGAAGAGATTCGTCTTTGGGTTAGAGGCGGATACCTAATAAATGCGTCAGCTATACTTTACAATTTGAGCCTTAAGAAATCTTCATTTTTAAGCAGTACGATAACTACTAGCTATATTATTGCAGAATATAATATATTAGAAAATAATAATATAGGTAGGTAACTTCTTGTGTCTTTATAGGCAGATAGTCAATACACTCCTCCTGTATTCATCTCCTGATGTAATAAGTAATAATAAGGGCTGAGCATCTTTATTGTCTGCTTCTTGTTGGACATTATGTAGTTTTATGTATTGCATTGGCGAGACAATTATTCATAACATGCAGGGTACTTACTTGCTCGCAATATTATCATAGGCTAACTCGACGCTAATCTATCTCTCTGTGTCTTTATACTAATCCACAGCCATTTAGTCATTGGGTTACCCGTGGAATATTAATGAGCAGCTCTTCAAATGTAAATTGGAGTGATGCGACGCGAGTGTGTTGTTTTATGCTATGTGTGGTGATTTAAAAAGTAATTTGTTTTGCATAGTGTAGAAAGACGAGTCGGGAAGATAAGGCTCATTATTATTATTACATCGCAGAGCAACTTCAATCTGTATAATGGCATGGCACATAGCATCATCAACATTGAGCCACGAACGAGGCAAAGATGAGCTGAGCTCTTGAAGAAAATGAAGTGCAATGCATTCCATTTTGCCTCTAAGCTCGGGATTGTCTTTTCGATGTTGAAAGAACTGTCTGAGAACATGTTCTGCCGCTGTTGCTAATGCAATGAGAAGAATTGCTCATGATGACAATGAGCCTTTGCAAATGGAATGCACAAGTGCTCATACTCTATTGTGTTAAATCATTATTCTGTTATATTTTGTCTTCTTATAGACATTTCATATTCATTGTACTTTGGAGTAGTGTGTGTTTAGGTACCTTAAATATTTGTCGATTCTATTAGTTTGTGTAAGTACACAACACAACAATCCTGAGTCATCTGAAGGTTGTACATATTTCTCTATTGTATTGATTCTCCTTTGATTTGTGGTCAAGGTGAGTTAAGGCCATTCATGCACTATGATTGGAGAAACTCCATAATAAACCTAAACTTAGGCAACACATACTACTAGTACCATCAGCTTCTGATCTGCGTCTCTCATTTACTTCAATCTATAATAGCAATATACTACATGCTTATTAAGTAAATGGATCTAGCAGATATGCACTTGCATTCCTGCCAGCCATATATTTATAAGTTACGACTCTATAACTTAGGTACCTAGTTTACTATCTAATGATGATCAGTTCTATAGAATGATGTTGTAAATATATTAGCTGATCGTACCAGTACCAGAATAAAAAGTTTTCTTTGCAAGGTGAATTGAAAAAACTTCCATTGAATTTTACATTCATAGATTTTCTACAGATTTTAGATACCTATTGGCTGTACACGTTGTTGAATCTCATGGCTCCAAGCCATTCTTGTTTCCTTTTTATGTAGTATACTCGTGTAACAAATTGTATCTTAATTATTATGAATGCTTTTATTAGATCTCTGAGAATAAGTAGGTATAAATATTGATATAAGTACGATGTAT
>JABASI010004355.1:0-14234 GCA_019776505.1 Tomocerus nigrus | reverse complement strand
AATAATTAATGTGCTTCGGAAATTAAGTAGTTAACGTTGTATATTAAATTGTTATTAGGTAATATGCTGAACTAAGTGCTAAATGAAGAACACAAACCGAGATTTAAGGTACTATTTCATTAAAAGTGATCTAAGAAAATGCTAATGCAAGCCAAATCAGTCACCACCCAATAGAGTTTCTGTTTGCCTTAGCAGGTAAAAGAGGAGGATGGGTATCTAGATGCTAATAATTCAATCCTGATATTTAATTACGTGTTCGATGTACACCGTATACATGTGTACATTTCTAGTGAATAGGGAACCACATACCTTATTAGATTTTTTAACACGCGTGAACATTGGCAGAAGGAAGAATGAAGCCCACGTCTTATGTGCACAGACAGATAGGATATGCCGCCTGATTTGCATCTCAAGAATTGCATTTATTCATTTATCATGAAGTAAGATGTCAAAGTATCAGCCAATATTTTAATCTAATCTGAAGACATCCAGGCTTGGCCTTTTGCTGGAAGGCATCTTTCTGCTTAATGCATAACCAGCTACTATCAAGCTGCTGTATCTATATGCTGTATAAATGTTTGTTTGTATAATGCACAAAAGTCTGCTACACTAACAATGAAATAAATTACTATTTATAACAGCACAATAAGTAGGTAAGTAAAGTAAGCTATAGTAATGTTTCAGGACTATATAACTTAGAAAATATGGTAAGATCCACTCTGCCTGTCGTTTTTTTGCATCTGTGGCAGATAGTAAGTCTATATTTATTTAGCTAACGAACGTCCCTATATTCTTTTTAGTTACAAAGAGTATGTTTAAAAAACTGCTATTGAATTGAAAAATACATGAAGAATACGTTCCTTAATAAGAAAATTGTATGTATGGTACCTAAGCATTAGTATCTTGATTGTAGCGACCGAGGTAGTCATACTTTTATTCTTAACTTGAAGGAGTGCCCGTGGACACGGTTGGCAGACAAGGAACGAGCAAGCATGCATCTTGAAAGATGAAAGATACTCTCCCTCTAAAATTCACTACACAGATTATTTTACTTGAGCACATTTACTTACAATTTCTTCAAAACTTCTCTTACACAATTTACATCTGTAGCAAACACACAAATCACAGACTAAGAAATCTGTGATACAATTCTGGAAAACTTCAAAGGATGCGATAACTCTTTACAATTTTATACAAATATGTTTCAGTAATACTCAAATGCAAAATCTGCACTATCTATTTTCAATTTCTTTTTTGCCCAGCGATCTATAACAAATAGATAGAATTATTTTACGCTTGCATTTATTTTGTTGAATAACTGTGAAATTGTCGTAAATCCTTTTTTATTAGAACTGACGAGTTATGTAAGAAATGGATGTTCAATAGAAGCTGCGTTACAGATGATTTTTCGGAGAGTCATAAATTAAACAAGTCAACTATTAGTCGAATAGTCGAGGCTTAAAGCTACAATAACTATACGTTCATGGATTAAGAAAGATACGCATCTGATACACAAAGGGGATTATAATTCATAAATTTTGCATATGAATGGTTCTGGACACACGATCACAATGAGCATAACGACTGTGACAACATTCATGTTAATTTTAAACGCTGAGGGTGAGGACAAGACCAAAAAAGACAGCACAAGAATTACGGATGTGAATTGTGATTCGGACTTTGAATAAGGATTACCTAAGCTGCTCATGGATCAACTATTTAACTTTTACAATTGGACTTCTGTTACATTCAACTATACTACAGTCACCATTTCACATTACAATGACAATGGTGTGATACACCCCAAATATATTTCATGGTTAATCAGAATTAAACACGGTCCACGACACACTCAACACGTGTCTTTTTTACGTATCCTAGATTTGCCTTAGTGCTTAATTGTATCAGCATGACAAATACTTACGAAAGTAAGTACGCACCACTACTATTTAAAACATAACTTCTAAACTAACTGAATCCACTTGGATATTTTTTACAGCTCCAATTGGTGAAGACAATTGAATGGATAGTTAAATGTAGCAGAGATATCATACAGTCAAAAGTATAAATCTCCTATCATCTCTGTTGAATCCGTGTATGTGTGTGTGTAATATTTTATTTGAATTATGTAGAGCTTGAGGATTATGTGTTAAAGCAAACAGGAAAATGTATGTTGACTGTGAAGAAATGATAGGAATACGAATTTTATTAAAGAATAAAGTGTGAATGACGGATCGTCTTCCCAAAGTCACTCAGCTCTGCCCAAAACTTGGCCTATAGATTTGATACGTGTACAGTGGAATGTAACACTGCATGAAATCACAGTAGAATGAGAATTCAATTCATGAAATGATATACGATAAGCAAAAGTGAAGGTTTAAAGAGTATCATGTAACATAATAAGATTGTATTTTTATAGAAAACGGGAAGATATAGGTAACCACGCTCGTAAAAGTGATTTTCTTTGCTCTGCCCCTTTCTTACTGTTAAAATGGTAGGTAGCTTGAGCTTTTCCAGAGGCTAAACATCCAAGGGTGTAATTTAGAAGTTGAAATTCTCGGGTTTTCTATCCTAATGTCACCCAAGTGTAGCAAAGTTCCTTGAACGCATTGTGTCTAGGTGACCATTAGGCAATGCGTTACGTTACGTTTCGTTTCGTTATGATTCATGTCTGAATGAACACGCTGACAATTGCTTTGTGCAGTACAAATAAAGAAAATCTTGGGGCTCTTGAAAATTCAAAGTCTCGTCGAGAGTCGAGGCGAGTCAATGAGTCAAGTCAAGTCGAATCTCTAACAACTGACACAACAGCCATAGACGACTAACCTTTATTGTTATTATTACTCACCCTCCTTCTTCTGCTTTTCTCGAAGCGGACGACGCCTAGGAGGGAGGAATGTCTTTGAGACACAATGTCTAATGTGTCCTAAGGTATGCTCCGTAATGGTAATGTGCCTAATATTAAATAGCCCAACAAAAAAGACAGCAGCAGCAGAAATCCCGTCATTTTCTACCAACATCGGTCAAAGTTATCGTCGAAACTGATGTTAGCTCGGGATGTATGCCCAACAGTGACAATTTTACATTCATGAAAACTATTTTCCTTCTTCTACTTCAATTTCCCTAGACTCAGTTGAATATTTTCGCTATTGTAGCTACCTTATATAACGTAGGTATCTGTTTTGGAACCTCCTAACCTGCCTTGGCATATAGGCAAAGTACCTCCTTAACATTAGAGAAGGGCGCAATTTAAAGAGGGAGGTGCATTTCTTGAACTAAATTTTCCATAAAAATTACACATTTCACAACGTAAAAGAAGTCTGGTAGTTTCTGTCGTAAGTTCATTCACTATTTGTTAATGTACCCTTATAGAATAACTTATAATTGTAGCTTTACACTTGTGTAGCAAGAGGAATTCTGTGCTACCTTCTTTCAGCATCAGTTTTGCCCACTGTAGGGATATTACTTTTAGTTTATCTGGCTGCCAGCTCATTTTCCTTCAGTTCACTTTACAATTCCATTCATGTTTACATGAAACCTGTGCTGTGCCGTGTCAAGTCAAAGTCAAGATCAACAAGAAACAAGTTTGTTAGGTTAAGATGTTATTTTTCGTGTTTTAACCTGTGTCTACTTTTCAATCTCGATGCAATTTTAATGCAGTGCAGTGCCATGAATCTGCACATTTTTATAGAATTACAAGAGCTGAAAGCCAAGACACACCTTTTATGAGTTTATCTCAGCTTGAGATTCCGATTAACCATTCTACAAGTCCAGTTTATTGATAGAGAACTACATTTTAATTCTAAATCCAACATATCCCGTATGCATCTTATAATCACAATGATTTCTCAAAACAAGCAACCTATAAATAAATCCCATTGTTTTCGCCTTAACTCTCAACTTACAGATTTTTAAGCAGCTCAACTTAACTATTTCAGAATACAATGCTAAATATTTTGAATTAGAATAAAAGATGTTTCTTACTTGCATGCCAATCTACCTGTTGAGCAGCCTAAATTTCAACTAAATTACATTGTGTACTACAAATACATACATAGGTCATTTACATATGATGCATGCTGATCTATGTTATGTTAGACATTTATATTCACGCTTAATGTCACTACAACTCTGACTTTTTGTGCACTCAACTCGAACACTATACCAAAAAATATAAAATCAGGTAGAGCAGGCTCCCTTCTTCTGCAAACTTAACACGAGAATCAACTTGAGTCAATAAAATCTACATTTCCCTTTATCTACAAATAAACACAGACAGCAGATAGTAGTTGTTTGAACAAAAAGGGTGTTAAAATAAAAATTGCTTGATACGCGACTTCGTTTCTTCATTGTTTCTGCTTCAAGGGAAAATCAAGCGATGTGTAAACCGTTTCTTACAAATAATTTCCAACAAACAAAACAAACGCGTCGTGCACTCAAGAAAAGGACACTGGTATTTTTTTCATACAAATTACCGTTTGCACAAACGCACAAAATCAACTGGTGATCTCAGCTAAATCCTTTCTATAATTAAAGTCTTTCAACTATCTTCATATCTATCTTCACAAATCTTTTTGAGTCATCATTCATATATCCATGAAAATATATCTACATCACAAGTACTTATTTCCTTAATTTTTATTCTCAGTTCTTCGCTACTTTTTTGTCGTTTTCACAACTAACAAAAGTAATGGGACGAGAACAAGAGAGAGAAAATGAGAAGTTAAATAAACTATATAGCTATATTTACAATTAGTTTCATTGCCAATAAAACACACTGGGTAAACTATGATAGACACGCTAAATTATTTTACGTAATCTACACGCTGTAAGCTATGTCAATAGTAAAAATGTGCATTGTGCACAATAGCATTACCAATACCTGCCATAAACAATGCTACTTACTAATAGTATACATTTAAGTCGACATAAGTATAGTTTGCGGAAAATAATGTTTTATAGTTATAGCTATCCAGCCAGCATATTAGCTATATCTTTTGCATTATTTAAGCTCATGGAATAATACGTGCACACTCATTACCTGTAGACAAAAAGCATTTTTCTACGCTGAGTTAAGTGCTTCACGGAGAATGAAAATGAGCTCTCGCGTTGACTTTGACTTGGTTATTTACAGATACTTACTCGAGTGTGTAATGAATTACCCCTACATTTAGCAATGTGTGGTTCGTCTCTTTCTATATACTCACTCACTCACACAAACACTCCATGTCCAAGAATATACATGAGTAGTGCATTCAAGGTTTAGCTGCACTGCTGCATGTCTCTTTCATTTAAATATCAGTTTAGTATTTCAATTGTACCTACCCACTAATCTAAATACATAACATTAATAAAGTCTAGAAACAAAAGAAAAAACGCTCTTCATAAATATTAACTAACAGTACGAGCACTTGAGAACTTAGCTAGTGAATTAATTCACCAAAAGAGCAGATCAAATCAAATACCAGACTTATGCTGGATTAGACACACATTTTATGTACAGAAGAGACTAATAATGGTAGAAACATAAGTTGGAAGTTGGAGTAGGCAATGTTTTAGTGGAAGTACACATAAGTAGATATAATATAATGTAAGTAGATGGCTAATGATTAGCCTTTTATAACACAGAAAAATGCAATGTTAACTTGTTGCTTACAATGGGCTTACATGTAGTATGTAGCCATTATTATTTTCCTCGTTATGCATCATGCTTTGCTTAAGCCTTTTATTCTCGTTGGAGTTTTATTAAGATTATTCAGACCAATGCTCAAGGGTAAATTAATGAGTACTTTAGAGCTCATTTTCATTACACCAAATCTTACTTGTTGATTATACAACTACAGTGATTCATTGCTCATTAACTATTACTGACAATAGACACACACACATAATATTCTGCACATTTGCTACTTGCTAATATTATAGCTACTCATTTCCCTTCCTAAATGTTAGGTATCGTCAAATCAACTCCTTATCACTACAGCTTATCTACGCACTGGCAAATTGAACATCATCAACATATCCAACTTTATTTCTTTGTACACAATTATTTATTAACTTCGGAAATCCTACATTTTCTATCAATATCGAACTGAGTGCCTACGTGCTTATGACCATTGCCTCAACATTAAAAAAACCTGTTAAAGTTTATGTTGGTGTATTAAAATTATTTCCTTTCTTTACACATCTGTCGTTATGATATGCAATACGATTGTATGTAATAAATACTTTCGGGATCGGGAATATGTGTATTATGACAGGAACGAGTCAGTACGACATCAATCTATTATTGTTGACACATGACTCATTGTTCGTGTCATTACCAAAGTTGTAAAAATTAATTATCATTGTCATATTAGATATTCATTATAATGGTCTTAAGACTCAATTTGTTTGTTCAAAATAATTGTTCGTAGACATAATATGCAATTACAATATGGAAAATGGAAGAGAGACCTTGTTCTATCAACGCCGTATTTTGTAGCAAGCAAAAAGGGGAGTTTGTGCTATGTAATGGAATTTTTCTGCTCCCCAACATTAATACATCAGGATAATAATGCTACATAATTACAAAGCAAGCAACAGATGTGTATTAGTGAATGAAGACAATAAGTCTACCTCTTCTAGCTGTCAGTGACGAATATTAAAAGATAAATTGCTTACATTAAAGTTATTTTATTAGAGCACATAATTTGTATATATCTCCTTTGCATGCAAAGAGAGAATGAAAATAAGTGTTAGGAGAGATGAAAGTTGATAGGGTACGTGATGTCAATAATACACTTTGTACTTGTACAGTCTCATTTTACATCAACAATGTCATATAATAAGTAAATAGCTATATGAGTAATAAATACGTGCAGATTGATCCTATAATGGGCAAAGACCGTGGACGTAGCTATTAAAGTAGCTAATGTAATTTTTGTCGGAGATAGTCAGAAATAAAGTGACTGATTATGAACATGGTGTTGTGTTCATAAGAAATAGCTATTTATTTTTTGCTGTACACTAAAGAAAAGAAAATTACATGCGTTGGTTTAATGTGGGTACCTGAGTGGATTGAATTACTTTTGTTGTTTACTTGTTTTACACCTTTGCTGTGTATATTATTAGGGATTGATGCTAACGCACTCGAGAGTCAAAAGATTTTAAAGAGAATAACTATTGAGAAAAATCCCATTCCAGAAAATGGAGACTATTAGGTGGTTGTATGCATAATGATAAGAATTTCTCTATTTTTCTGCGCTTTTTATCCTTTAAAAAAGGAGTTTGTGTTGTGTATGCTGCTCTTCTCGACAAGATAATATTATTTTGATGACCAAGGCCAGACTATATAGTCATACTAAATGCATAGCAAGTCAAGCTTCATGGGTACTTATGTCAGCATTGCTTGGCAATTCACATGTACAGACAGACACACAGTCGGTAGGTAATTGTAGTTAAGGAGGAAGAGTATGTACCTCTTGGCATTCTAACTTGAGTCTTGCAACAAGTAAGTTAAAATGCGTAAAAAGAACATCCAAAGTGCAGCATAGTTGGAAAGAAGTACTGAATGAGGCTACTGAATACTTAATTCAATAACAGTGCTCAGTTGTCTATGTCTGTTTGTGTGCTAAGGTTCCTGTCTGCCCTAAATGTAATGGTAGATGCTTGGATGTGGGTAATTTTGAGATTGTCGTGAAGCTACCGTGAAGAAACGCCATCATCGCATTATGTATTTCCATTATTCTCAAACATACTGTCTTCGCTTTGAAACTTTAATATTCTCTATGTATTATGAATGCCAAGAAGAATAGAACGAAACGACGAAGACGAAAACGGACAGAAAGAAATTCAAAAGAAAAGAATCAACAGCATCATAGGAGCTAACAACTGAAAACTGAAGTCGTAGCTGAAAAATTTCTTGTTCAAATTTGACATAATATGACTATACATCATAACATCATATATATAATTTTATTATTGACTGTATTAGACTAAATGGTAGCTATGCATTGAATAGACTAACGAGAAATAGAATTACAGAGGATGAAAAGAGAAGACAAGTTCCACAACCCTACTTTAACTTGTCTCGTCCTCCTCGTCGTCTCATCTCATGTAACTCACAGACTTACGCCTTTTTAAACTGCGAACAGCACGAAATGGACTACTATAGGATTAATCCTTATTACAGCAATTTATGTTCAGACTTTTCCTTCGTATTTAATATGATCACAATAAAAGAGTTCACCCTCATCTCCCCATTCTCCGAATTTGGTTCATATAATGCAGTCACTCACTACTTACACAATAAGCTCAAGAGATGTTCTTTTGTTTTCCTCCTAGTTAAAATCATTTAAACATTTAATTTACGGATGAACTATCATTTTATTACTACACATCGACTACTCTATTGTGTTTCCTTCCCCACTATGTGCTTAAGGGGTAGGTATGCTCCTATATGTTTCATGCGTTTGAAACAAGACGAAAAATAAACAGAAAATTTTAATGTGACAATGAGGAAGACGAAAAATTCGTATGTGTTTAACAAATGATGACAAATCAGCAGAAAATGAGAAAAGCTTCGTATTTTATGACGTTTACTTAGATGGGTAGTGTACCGTGCTCTGTTAAGTACATAATTACTGTCAAAAGCAAAAAGCGTTCCTTATGATTCTTCTTCCTTTTCAGGCTAAAAATAGGCAGGAGCAGACAGACAGAAACGCAAAAAAGAATTGCCGGCTTACCTCTTTCTTCTAATCGTCCTGTTGAACTGCTGTACGCCGAACTCGTGTCAATAAGGAGCAAAAGGTTCATCAATGTCCAGAAAACCATTTTCCTCAGTTTCTGTCTTCCCATTTTCTGGCGGGGCTGATTGCCAGATAGTCTTGCCATTTTAAGTGTTGTTTCTCTTGTCTCTATAAATTTTGCTAAATTGTTCTTTTAAGGAATTGTTGATTCTTGTTATTGAGTTTTTAATCTACAGAATCCTTTTCTGAATTCTTCCTGTCTATTAACTAGAAAATCAGCATCAACAGAAAACTTTTAACTGCAAAATACACTTTCAATAATTTTTAATTTGTGTGTGCACTTTCTAGCAGAGCATGATATAATCACTGGAAAATGACATTGACATCCAATGCGCAAGTCCTCTATTTTCTTTCACTGTACTACGCATTCCACAAGAAAATTGAAGGAATGTAAAATTCTTTTGTTCACTTCTTCGACAAGAGCAATAAGAGTGTCTTTGTTCCACAAATACTTATCAGTATTTTATTTTCAGTTTTCTTTGTTTTCAGTTGGAGCCTTGTGACAACAATTTTCTCCCTACCAAATCTTTCATGTCGAATAAATGGTTCATAGCAAAAAAATAACAATTCGACAATCCCTGCTGGTCCATAAAATGTAAACTTGAAATATATCGGTCACGTTCGAGTAGAGAAGATGAGATGGGAATGATGATCAGACGAAAGTCCAGTCATGAATGAATATGAATGAGTTGATTCAAGAAGATACACATTTAAGAGATCCTCCTTTCTTTCTGGTGAATGAATCACGGAAAGACCTAGAAGACGGGAATAAAACGGGCTTTAGCATTCTAAAATAATTACCTATACAGTAGATATGCTTATCTACGTTGTCTATGTTTGCCAGGTGTGTAATGTCTGCCGAACGCATACTAAGTAAGTATAATCGAAACATTTCACTTTGTTAGCGGCTATATCTATACCATTAAACCAGAGAAAAAAGCTATCCTTAAGGCTTTTACGTTCTTTTCATCATATATTATTATAGCCTGCATTTAGTACTAACATACCTACTTAAACACTTTCATATAACCATTATATGTACCTGACCACTTATTAGTGTGCACTTTGTGAGAGATCAAAACTGTCAATGAATGAACCCCTTCCCCTTTGTCAATCTAACAATAAGCCCATGGACATTCAATAATATGCTCCTTCTGCCCATGAGACATCATACTGCAATGCAAAGATGTAATTTTCAAAAACTATAACAATAAGCATATTACTCTTTAAAGTAGTAAGATATTGCTCCAGGTTTTACGATTACCAAAACCACTAATTAGAAGTATCTACAAGTGCTTATAATATACATACAGTGACATTTGTGACATACCTTTGTGTAGCAATTGATAACTAAACAAATAATATTATCTTGATGATCTGACAAGCGCCCATATACAGATACGGTATGATCTTTCAATATTCATAGGATACTATTACAGCCCACGATGTATTTCCACACATTTGATGAACCATTTCGAATAGCAAATTAATAGCTAAATGGAAATGAACACTATTGAATCTATAATTTTATTTGTTCCATGAAATATCCTAAATTACTTATCCGTCTGCATAACTACTGTGTAATTGCATGTTTGGACAACGTGAAAAGAGGTTTTAGGGCGAGCTGATTACACACATTTGCATAAAACATATGTATTACAAGTTCAAGTGTTTCCGAACTAAGCTTTAATGCACATGGGCAAAGCAAAGTTATTGGTGTCAATAAAAAATTGCAAATATTTGATAACACTATTACTATTTAACTGTGTAAATATTGAAAATATTTGTGACAGTACCTTAAAACTGTGAATAACCTCTGCACATACTTTTATTACTGATGATGATGTAGGTACATGGAAAAATATGGTTTAACAAGGTTTTCAATGAACTTCTAGTACTGTTAACACTACTAACGATGAAGTCAACCTTTTATTTGTCAAGGCTATAGCTATGGAACGATACTGAAATGAAAAAGAAACCCGTGCATGGAGTAGCAGGTAAATAAATCATGCACCTACGAGACATTTTTTGGTAACTCGCTATATAATATTATCATTATAAAAAATGTACAGCTCTGACAGGTAAATAAGTGCTATACTTGTATGTATGTATAGGTATGTGATGTGATGTGGGTATTGTTATTGAGCCACATCCGTTGTTTTACTATGGAGAGGAACATGATACGATACCTACATGTAGAACAATGCGAACGTGAAGCCTTAGACGAATAACGGCTAAAAAGCGAGAGATATTGCGATAAAATATTGTGGAACAATAGATAAATAGATGACTCACATTCATTAAGGTGAGCTGTAAAAAGTAATCGAATCACACTGTAGTGGAGTATGTTAACGTGTGACGATACATACGGTGATGCAATTTGTAATTGCTGGAGCCTCTACTTCAAAAGGTAAACATGATAATATTGGGCTCCAGATGAGTAATTAACAAAACGTATATAACTCAGCCACTGTTTACGTGCACGACTTGCTTTGCGTTATCATTCACTTTTCATTTGAAACTTAGCATTTTCAACAGTGCACTGTGAAGTTATGGAGTAAACCGTTTTATATTCGATTTTATTACTGAAACCGTTGCTTCTGTAGGGTAATTTAAGTTTGAAATGTCTAGTAATGAAATAGACGCACTAAAAGTGTCTGCAGAACAGTATTAAATAAGTTATTCCAGAATTTTATGTTCATGGAAGTTAGTGCACGCTCAATAATATTGGATTACATTTGGGGAGCGGATCTTTGTAGATTGTGATGACAGGTTACTGATGGGAGCAGGAAGATTAGGTGACTCCTCATTCGAGTTGGGATGAACAATTAGGCTCACATTAAACTTTATCATCATTTCCAACGCACAGCGCTATCATAATATTAATGTCTCATATGAGTCAGATTCTCTCCCTATTTAAATCAAAATTGCATATCCAAACTCAGCATGTGTGTTGAAGATAAATATTATTTTATCTTTGTAAATGTGAAATGTAATGTGTTAAGCAGCTTTCATGGACATCTGAAATACTATTGCACTATAATATATTAATATACTTATATATAGGTTATCCGTAAAATAACTGAGAGTAATTACACGGTTTATGAAAGCGATATGTGTTTTTATCAAAGTGTTCGTAGAAGCTGACAAGACAATAGCAATGGGTTCTAAAATTAACGTGATGATGATTGGCAATGGATCCACAAAAAACAAACTATGTAATGAACAAAAAAAGGAGTTATAATAGCAATGATAATCAAATGTGACTTTCGCACGAAGAGACTGTTGCAATTATTATAACTGACGTTTGTCACTGATTGAAATAGATTTTACGTCTCAATATTAAAACATCCAGCATTAGTGCACGATATGTATCAATATTGGAATTGTCTCATCTCACAGAAAAACTAACACAGCTTAAAGGTTGCGGCGTAGTATGTAAGTAAGTAGTATCAAACGTTATCCACCCATGCACTTAAAACGAAAACACAATCATTTGCAACACATTAACAAACGAATTGATAACTATAACGAACTAAAAGTATTCCTTCAGTTTATGTAAACTCAAAAGAAGACGAATGTCAAAGTTACATTAGTTCAATTGTGTCACATTAATGGTTGCGGTTTATATATAGTTTATAATTAGATGTAGTTATTTTTATGTAACACATTTATTACGTATCTTTGATGTGACTGCCGATAATTGTATTTTTGCAGATGATGGAACACGTATTCACTATGCAATAATTTTTATATTGAGAACGTTTGTTTTTTTCATGTAGAAATGCTTAGGGTGCTTTATTTTCGCTGCATGTGCTTAAATCTCAAATCTTGTATTGTATAGAATTTTGTTCAAGATTAGATGTTTATGATGTCGAGTGAAGGATGTTGACAAAGGTACATCGACAGATTTTGACAGCTAACAGAAAACGTATACAAGTGGTGAGAATAACGTGGAAGAAGTGACGATATTTTCGTTCGTATGCAATAGCTGACAAGCACTTTGAGACTGACTGGGTTGGTTTTGGTGGCTGGGAAAAATGTTTCTTCTTTTACTTTTCAATAGCGTAAGTTATACACGACGGATGGGCAGGAAAGGCAAAGCTAAAGCTAAGGCTGACTTTTTCACTGTTGTCTTTATACATTATTAGGCTAGCCTTAGTAGAAATAGAAAGATAGCAATAGCAATTCCCTGTCCCTCTCGTATGCACTCTTCTATAATGATGTAGATGTACCTACTGAGTTCAGAAGAGCAGAGTCAATACATCCTTCATAATAATAGTTCATACTTTTATAGTCGACTAGTAGATAGCTACAATAAAATCACACACAGTAGTAAAGTGTGTGTTACTTGGTTAAGAGCTTGCTTGGGCTCCTTCTTCTAATATTACATAACATTGCATTACATACCTACTTATATTTACCCCATCCGATGCTTTACTTTTCTTTACTTTATGTTTCTTTCACACTTTAGACTATGACACGGCACATTGCATAGAAATGCATTGATAATATATAGAACTTCACTCACAGCAGATCCAGCCGCAAAATTCTAAAGTATAATCATACGTGTTATAGTTAGTCCATATAATAATATAATGGAAATCTAGTAGTATTACTACCTTACAATTCCTACCGACGACGACTAAGGATTCAATAATAATACCACATCCAGATATCCACCCTCGCTCCTAGACTTGTCGTTGTCGTGAGAGAAAAACTTCTTAGGGTACCACAAAACATTGAAATCTATCCCAGTCAAATGAACACTAAGCAAAAGTAAAGCCCAAGGGGTAACTAAATAGGCATTCCTATTATATTCTACTCTATATAAACCTTTCTTTTCACAGAATAAGAGCAGCTACACCAGATGCGCTTTGAAAATCAAAACCCTAACCTTAACATAACCATTGTTTAATAACATATAGCGAAGCCAGTCAAACTGCTGTAATGTGACACGCAACATTTTTCTCAAATACTCAAGTAGCGACTTGTTCCATATTACAGCCTTTTCTTAGACAACAACTAAACATCTTCAAGTGCCATATCGGTTATTGTTTGATTGAGCTAGAAGATCTATACAATTGTGCATAATATGTATGTACACCACGGAATTCGATGTAGTAATAGTACAGGTAAAAGTTAAAAGCTTAACACACTGAACTGACATGTAACTTCGTAAGCCTCATTTACTCAATATGTGATGAATTTTGTCGGTTTTGGTAGCTTATGTATATATAGCAAGTACCTACATCCCCTTAATCTCAAATTCGATTAGAATGATCCTCATATGAAATATGAAAGGCTTCATCTTGCAAGTGTATCACCAACAAATGCATATGCATTAGTCTAGGGACTGCTAGACGTAATATCACGCATCGTGATATACGTCTAGGCGCTGCCAATTCCTAAATGTGAATTTGCCAGTTCCTAAATGTGAATTCT
>JABASI010004354.1:0-14236 GCA_019776505.1 Tomocerus nigrus | reverse complement strand
TTAATGTAAAATAATTAATTATATTTTTAGGATGTAAATTATTAAATTGGAATTTTAAAATTTTTAGGTGGGAACTTGTGCCGTATTCTTAAACCAAGAAGAGAGAACAGTCAACATTCCGTCTGATCAATTATCGCCAGTGATTCCTGTCACTGGTGACCATGTGAAAGTAATCAGCGGAGACTACAGAGAACAAAACGGGATTTTGCGATCTGTCGATGGATCAGATGGTGTGGTAGAAATGGAAACTGGAAGAAACATCGAAGATGATTCTAGAATTCAATTTTTCCCATTACATTATCTTTGTAAGTTGTCATCAGGCTCGGATTATGACTACATGTAAAAAAGTAATCGTTAATGCTTCTCGACTTTTAATTATCTGGTAAATTTGTTTTTTGAAAGCACTAAAAGCCTTAGTGCAACTGACGGAAATTATATTATAATTGTGTAGAGTGTAAAAAATAGAAGTGCATCAGCTTACCATTATTATGTTAACCTATAGAGAATTTTGTGAAAGCGCTTAGAATTAATTTGGTAAATTTTTTTTAGATCGATAGTCGAATTCGAATTCTTTTCATTATTACTCAATATACTTGGCATAATAATATAATTAAATAATATGTACCTTATTGTAGAGTAGGTGTGTAATTATTAGCATAATAATACTGTAGAGTGAATTAAATTAAAATTAAATAGCTTTACGTAAATATTATAATGTTAAACATTTCTATACACTATATTATATGAATGTAGACCGTAATTTACGTCAGATTTTTTGTGGTGAAGGTTATGCTGTGGATTTATTGGCAAATATTAGTTTAGTTAGACTACACCTTTCTGTAATACAAAACGAATAAATTTTTAGTATTTTATAGATTGAAGATTATTATGTCACAGCGTGCATCTGTTAGGTTTACTCAAAATGGCCATGCCGTATTACTCGGTTTAATTAAACCCCTCATCTTTTTATTGAAGTCTTTCTGTAGTTAAAAGTTCGAAATTCCCTAGCAAAAATTCCTTTAATTTTTTAGAAGGGAATTTAGCTTTAATTTTACTATTTAATTCATATCAATTTTCCATTGAATATTTAATTAGGTACATTTAATTTTACATTTAATTTACATATTTACATTTAGGTACAATTTTTAGCGTCAAAAAATAGAAAAATGAATTCCTAGGGGTAATAAATCGAGTAATACGGTGCGGATGTGTATAAAATGCATTTAATAGAAATACGTTGGCTGCTAATCGCCCTAGTTTAGTGATACGAATGAAATAAATTTGGAAGAGTGCTCTAGATTGTACGTAGAGATGAAGAAATAAAATTGTCTAGCTGTATAGCTAATAATGTTAGCAGACTGTTTCGTTGTGTAAAGTAGTCGAATCGTAAAATGGTAAGTACGTATGATAAATCTAAAATTGTCTTTATGGTTTGATTGATAGGCTACAGCTGTTGTTGGATTGAAATTTGTGTGATGGACAAGAAAGATAATGATTGTAGTTTACTTACGTGTACGTATGTTTGTTTATATTTAGGATTGATTGTATTATATAGCTAACTGTAAATGTTGAATTGAAATCCATGCAAAATTAAATACGATCTGATGTTATCCTGAAAAGTATGGGGAAAATAGAGGAATTAAGCTCAAAGGCAATTCTTTATTGTAAGCATAAACGTGAATTTAATATTTATCAAATTGTCATGTATTTACAACGGAAAATTATTAACATAAATCATAATAGCTAGAGCTAACGCATTACGTACATTCCTTACGTTTATTCATTTATTTATTTTATCATGGATAAAGAAAGCTTCCTTGGGTTTTATCATTCATCTTCTGTCGTGACTTTTTTCGTGTTCTCGTGTTGAATCGATATTTGAAATAATTAAAATTAAGCAAAATAGAATGCAATACAATTACCAATTAATTTCGTACTTTACAAAGTTATACACCTAAGGATAACTGTATTGGTCCTTACTGAATTTTTTTTTACTTTTTACATCTCTGCTTAAAATAAATATTCATATCATCATCATCATCAGTAACACACACACGCGTCGTGTAATTGTATTGTAGTAGTATGTATTTTTATTTATAGTAGTATAATAATATGTATGTGTGTGGATATTATAACTTAATTTCATTTTATGTAGTTTAATTTCCGCTCTCAGTCCCGGCGGCAGCATTCTCGCTCATTTTCGCAGCTTGTTTTTTGGCCCAGATTTGCTTTTGCGTTTCGTAGCCAAAACCTTCGTCATAATTCCCTTTGATCTTGAACAATTGCTTGAAGTGAGGGGTACAGAATAAAGTTCCTTTATTGGAAGTAAACGTGTCCATTCTAAATTACAAAAAAACATTAATTGCAAAACTTCCCACAAAAGTGTAAAATCATGAAAAATATTATAAACCACAGAGAACTCCTTTAAAAAGCACAAAATACTAAAAAGTGATTGAAAAAACATGGAAAAAGTACAGAACCGAAAAAAGATGCTTAAATATGTACAATAATTGCTTGAAAAAGTGAAAAATAATGCATAACCACGAAAAAATAGAAAAACATGTAAAAGAAAACTACCCACAAAACATAAATATGAACAATATTTAAAGCGCACATATTTACAAAAATATATTTGCACACGTAAAACACATTTACAAAAATTCTCATCATGAAAATATGGGAAAAGTGTGACTATAGGAGAAAATGAGCGTACCTTAAAATACATTTACACTGGGAACATCGGAAACATGCTTTGTGGTACAACTTCCCTCCAGCTTCGACCTTTTCCATGACATAGACTCGTTTTTGACACATTTCACAATTCTCGGTGGAGGCCGACATAATGATTGAGCTGTGGTTCGACTCTGTCTCTTCCTTGTTATGGTTAATCTCAAAAGAAAATTCGTCACGTTCAGTGTGCTGCTGCTTCTTCGGCTGTTGGCTCTGAAAATATTAGAAACTCAATTAGGAAAAGACATTGTAAGTGTATAGGATTTCATGTTAATTAAAATTCTGCAAAGACTCTGCAAACTTGTACAGATGAGTGAGAAGTCAAAGTTTAAAATTACAATCCTGACGCTATAAATCAGAAGGGAAATGCCATTAGTAAAATCACGTGGGATAATTATTACTTGTCTACATGGAACACCTAAGCATGTATAATGTAATTAATAATGTTATGCCTCCTAGGCAGAAGATGCATGCATTTAATTAAAACCTTTTAAAAAACTATAGCTATAGTATAGTATATATTTAAAAACACACGCTTAGTGAATATAAGTGCAAAAAATAGAGTATAATTATAATAACTACGATCTAAATCTATCTAATGGCTACTGCAGATGTTACGTTAAGCGTAAAAAAGTCGGTCTCTTTGTTTCAAAGAATTTAAAAAAAGGAATCTACAAGAATGAAAAGTATCCGGTCAAAGTCAAAAGACACACAGTTCACGTTCACACTTGACTTTTGAATTAAGAAGACTACCCGAGTTTTAAAGATGTTAAACGCACTTGGTAAAGCCAACTAGATAAATTCGGATGAAACCAAACGGAGTGCACACCGTGGAATCAAGTCAAAGTCAAGCCAACAACCTAATTTAACGAATCCGTGCTGTACGCAATGCCAGGCAAGATAAAAGAGAGAACTTTCCCTGGTTTTCAGTTTATAGAAAGGAACTCCTTTTAAATTCCCTTTTACAAATGCTACACATTTTACACATCGCACAATCGCATTGAAAAATTCAAAGGAACTTGTCTTTTCTTTAGTTTTCGAGTGAAAAGAGCCGCATAGCTTATAGAATTACGTAATGTGTGTGTAAAATGTGTAATGTAGCCGACAGTCGACAGCCAAATGCCCGAAAGAAATATAAATCTGTTAAGAAAGGCAAGATCACACTCGAGACTAGTAGCACAAATTACATTGGCATTGGCATTTGCAAAGTTATGCGTTAGCATTTATCCACGAAAAGAACATCTCTCAGACTCTTTTTCTGTAACAAATGAATGACTTTTACGACACAGCCTTATACATTAGCACACACACGGTAACCACCCATTTTGCACACACAAAAATCCCTTGCATCAAAAACACGTACACTATATACTCTCTAAGTTTTTAACAACTTTAGATCCAGTGCCAAAAACACTGCTAATAATCTATAGAGAGTGGCAGTATAACTTTCTGCATTCACATTCATAAACACGAGAACACGACGCAAGAAGGAAAAGGAGAGAAGTTGAAATTCCGTTAGTTATTAGCATTCGTATTATAGTATTCTTTCATTAGGGTCATTAAGCCTTTTTTAAATGGAGAAATGATGAGCAATGCCGGATGGCGGATGGTTTGTTCGAAAAGCTGTTGTATATTAATGTACAACAACCATGTTGCTGATGCTCCCTTGAAAAAAAAATTATTAATGATGGACAGACTCCTTCACACATGCAAAAAGAAATGTGCTCGCATCATTGGCTCAGACTTTATTACTCGTGTTAACAGTTAGTGTTAATCTTCTCCTAGTGTTAACCCATCTATCCTATTATATTTGACATATAGTGATCTTTGTACTATTATGAATTGAAATATTCACAAATGATCGCAGTCCTCGCGTTTCATAGATAAAAATAATTCTTCAAGGATATGTAAACAACATTTTTCAACCCAGGAGAACAGAAACAAATATCGATTAACATGATCGCCTTAAGATCATTTGGCACATTTAGGCAGACGGGACACTCGCCAAAAAAACTTGCCATGCCATGCCTGAACCTTAGAACGTACGGTACGAACGAACCATATCATCTGCCAACTTGCTATATGAAAACAAAGCGTCAATAAGCCGATTATTGAGCATTCACATTCACATAAAGCCCGTTTTACATTTTACACTACGAAATCCAAAGCAAATAAAACGTTAGATTTTATATATTCGCAATAACAGCCCCCATTTTTCATTTCCTCTCAATCCTGTCCCTTTCCCATCTTTTACAAACTCTTCTTTTCGCCTTTTGGCAGCGGAAATATTCTTCATTTCCTATTTACAATTAGGACCTTTGTTTCCATCTCCATTATATTACACATTACTACACATTACACACAGACATAGTCGATAAATCCAAATATCACACACAAAACAGCCATTAGTTATAGCTACATGAGAGTAGAAACATAATCCCTATACTAAATTACATATAAAACCACACCAAAACAGTTTTAACTCATTTTCATTACATCAACACTAGCAAAAACTAGTTTCAACCAAACTAATCATTTTAAACAGAACTTTTCCACGGTCCAACCCAAGGAAATTACAATGCAACAAATCTATCTAATGTTAAAGGTTATTTTTTACACAAGTTAACACATGTAAGTAATCTACTTAAATTATGCACTCCTAATAACAAGCCCCGACGAATTTGTCTAACTACATACAACAACAGTCTTCTAATACACACTATTAACTATGGCAGATAGAATAAAACCATTTTCATATCAGTATAATACACGAAACTAGTGTGAAAATCAGTTTTTACAAGTTTTCTACTAAATCCACATCAAAGGAGATGAAAGAAACAGTTATTCATGTAAAGAATAGCGTATAGGATTACAAAAAATGTTAGCCAAAGTGAAAAATGTGTAAAAAGGACAAGGATATTTATTTGTATTAGTAGTGCAGGCGTAATAAACACAATTTACACAATTCTCTTGCTTTTTTCTACATGTATTCAGAGATAATAGTTGTATTATAGTTAAAGTGTGTAGTATTATGTGGCTAGTGATTTAGTTTATTAGGCAGAAAGAGAGAGAGAGAGAGAAGAGGGTAATAAATAGCTAGGAACAGTTACGACTTGCAATAAAGCGAGGAAAAGTCCTAATATATAAAGTTAATATGACAAATGGTAAGTCACACATAAAAAAGAATGGCTTACTTTGTTCTTCCTTCTCTTCGGTAGAGGAAAATCAGAATTTTATTAACGAAATGAAGTGAAGAGACGAGTTGAGCTTTGAGCTAAAAGCAAGTCGTTACAGATAGCTCTCTTGTGTGATTTTCCGCACAGTATAATTAGGAGTGATGGGAGATGCGAAGAAAAATTTATGACGAATGAACCTACTAACTAAAGTAGCAATAAGCTTTGTGTGTCTCTAAGAAAAAAAAAGATACTGAAGAAGAAGAAGAAGAACTTAAGGATTCAACTTAAGAATAAGAAGACGTTAAAAAGAACAGGGAGGAGGAGGACCTCAGAGAAACTGTCGGTTCCGTTCACTTCAGTTTCGTCTCAAAAGTCCGAGGAGGAAAAGTTTGCTACGACTTTATTATCTGAGAGAGTGGAGCGTATTTTTAGATCAAGTCGTCGACTTGACTTCTCGTGCCTTGCCTCACACTCACGAAACTAAAGTGAATACAAGTCTTGAAAAGCAAGAGAGTAAAATTGGTGAGGAAGCTCTCCCTTAAAACTCTGTCCTGTCTCTAGCTTCTTTCTTTTCCCTAACTAAAAATGACGTTGACTTTCAGAGTTGAGCACAGGGCAGGCTGAGGTTTTATTTCTTTACATGTACACACACTACAGACATTTTTTCGAGTAGTTTCGTGTACAGTAGAAGAGAATGAGAAAAGAGAACCCTTTAAAAAATCAACGATTACTACTACAACAGCCACTCTTGTTGTATATATTACTTTTAGGATAAATGCTGACGAAGAGCCATGTGTGTTTCTAATCTAAACATACAATAACCATTTGTATCACTAAATACTTATCTGTAAAAATAGGAGTTACCTACAGGGAAAGTTTTTCCTACTACAGCTATTCACTCTCTTTCTTACACTGTTACACTAAATATAATATTATGTGTGATTTTATTAGAGATATGTCATACATTAAATTGTGGTTAACTTTTCTGTGGTTTTCTCGACTGGTTTTTAACAGTTTAGAGATTAACACTTGGTAGAAATGTATAAGTCCTGTTACTGCCTACTACTTTATTGTACTTGCCTTAATTTAGTTTAGTTTTGAGCCTTCTTCTTCTTCTTTTTCGTTCTTTGGCTAGTCACATAGTAATAATATAATAGGTTTTATATAGCTAAGGTATATATATATCTATAATAAAAAGGAGTTGCATACACACACAGATAAGTCTTTGGAGCTATGAAAAAAGCTATCTAAAGTATGCTCCGTCAGAAAATATGTAAGTGTAGTAGTACACAGTGCAAATAAATTGGCACAACCTATGGATTTTTCCTTGTCTCTTTCCAATATAGATATCTAGAGCTCTCTGTTCCTTCGTTTCGTCTTCTGTGTATAGGTGAGTCAAAGCAAGTCAACTATAAATGTAACTTTGCCTTAAAGAAATCCTAACCCAAACTAACAATCACTTTAATACTTCTCTCTCTCCCTAAGGTAAGTCACACCATGTTACTCTATTAATAATACGGAGCCTTGAAACTGTCCTCTTTCATTAGATTTCATCCTAAGCAAACCATTACGGCAAAAACGCTTTGCTATAAACACCTAACATTATATTCTACTCTATAAAAACGACCTACAAATTCATATTAAGCACCTACACTCGTAAATATACTTCCTGCCAACATATCACTTCGCAAGAACACTAAAAAACAACCGATCCGATAGGCTAACCATTCGAAAAAAATATTTTTTATCCCTACGTAAATAGTTAACAAGGAATATTATTGGAAGTGGAGAAGAGCCATTCTCTCTCTCTCTCTCTCAGTGCCAAATACCATGCACTTATAAACATAGCTCATCCTCAATGAATTAAACAAGTAGTCATCTTTACCCAAATTTACAACATAAACATGAAATCCAAATACCCACATGTTTACATTTAAATTCCTAAGCATAAAGTGCACACAAGCGTGAATAAGTCACAGACATTTACACAAATCGAACAAGTATACTTGCCCTAGGCCAAATACATTTTCAAAGTTCGGTTTCTTTTTTTGAACATTTTTTACTCATTTCCGTCAATTGCATTTAAATCTTTTGTCATTTTTCTGTAAATTTTCCCATGAAAATTCATGTCTGAGCGTTTTCATTCCATTTTCAACGATAAAGTTGACAAAATCTTTGAAATTGTATTTTCTTCAAAAAACACATTTAAAAAAAATATTTTTACTGCTGAATAATAATTCATTTTCAAATATTTTAGCTCAATTCCTTTTAACAGGCTTTTAGAAAATGATTATTTTCATCAACACCATAAGCTATAGATTAAATCAGTGTGAAAAGTATTTAATATTTGCACAAATATTTGGCATGCGTATTTTAAATACTTGAACATTTTGACTAGTTTCTTTCTATTAGTTTCCCCAGAAAAAGAATTAGAACATTGAAAAGTATTGCTAGGACAGGTATACTTAAGCGGTGTGTACAAAAGCCTGTAACAGATGAAAAGAAATGAAGAAGCAAAGAGATTTTGTATTTTCAGACGAAGCTAAAGAGAGTGATCTCAACGTTTATTTTTCAGTAGTAACATGAAAAAGAGAGATTCATGAAGCAAATTACTAATTACTACATTCCTGAAATCGTATTTTCATTTGCATTACAATAGAGTGTGGAGCATAGAGAGACTTATATTATTTTTACGAGCTACTAAGTGCCTAACAATATGTAACTAATGAGAGAGCCTATCCTTTCGTTTATATATTAAATTGCATTACATTACATCTCGCTAAACTACAAGTTTCTTATCCAGTATACAAGAATCATGCAATCTTTCAACGTGTAACTTGATATTACAGATTACATTAAAAATTAGATCTGCATAGTCGTAATTACTTGTTGAACCTAAATGATAACACTCAATGGAAGGAAAACCCTTGATTCAAATCTAAATCATAGCTACGTCACTATACTACTAACAATCTAATCATGAAAAGTAAAATCCTTATGATTTAATAACACTTTAAAAAGTGCTGCTTGTCTATACATAAAAAGAAATCGGACGCGAGCGATTCTATTCTACAATAATTATCATAATATTAGTTAACCATGATGGCACGAGAAACAAATTGAAACTAATAAAAACATTGAAAGAAAATATCATTTGTAGATACACAATACAGTTTTACAGTTATAATAGTAATCTAATGACAAACTAGAAACTAATTAAAAGATTTTCAAGGCATATAGTGATAATTCATATTCAGAGTGTTCAAAAAGCAAAAACTGTGCAAATATTAAGCACGAGAAAAAAGTGAGAGAATAGTAATAATTGCACTATAAATAATACTTTCGAAACAAAAATCAAATTTTCTACAAAAAAGGTTTGCAAATGCATTGATTATCTAAAGAAGCATTTTTAAAACTGTTCCCAATATCCAGGAAAAATTTGCGATCTCTAGCAATTATATCGATATGCTTGCGAGGAAACATGGAAATCCTATTTTCAGTTCGTCAAAACACGATGAATGACAATAAAAATTGTAAATAAATTCAGCCAGATCATAAACCTTGAAAATCCTTCACAATGATTCAATCTAGAGATGTTAAAGAACATTTAAATAGAATCTCTAGCTAGCTCTATAGCGTTTATATATACAAGAAAATACATCACACTCTTAATCAAAAGCAAAATGTTTTCGCTCCTCTAGGTCAATTAAAAAATCATCCTCCGGGAAATTATTGTCGCATGCAGTTGCCTCCGGGAGTAAAACGCTTCCCGAAGATGGCAAACTGTTTGTGACAGCCACACCTTGTCTGGAGATTATATACGCTGCCCGTCGCAGCCACTCCCAGCATGACGATGAAGATGTCGCAGAAAGAGATTGCTTATTTGCACTTGAAGAATCAATTTCAACAGTGTCTGTCTCTGATGCAGACTATTATTTTTATCATTATTATTTTCAGGGTGTCAGTTATTGAATATTTTCAAAAAATTTTGAATATTGTCGAAAAATTAAAATATAAATAATCAGTTGATTGTTGATGATGATGGATGAAAATGATGAAATACATTATAGTTGTGAAGAAATATAAGCGATGAAGATGTGTAGAGTGTGAATGTCAATTAATAACATCGACGAAGAAGAACAGGAGAAGAAGGACGAAAAGGGCCAAGAAGAACAATGCGTTCGACAATCGAACGAAACCATTGATTTTCGCATATTTTCACCAGGCAAATAAATCAAATGAAAAATGAACTTAAGAGAAGGAAAAATCAAATATTCATTAAAGAGTTGAAGTTGTCAGAGCAGACGTGAAGTTTTTCCACGAAGATAGAATTACATTTTTGATAGACTTTTTTACTACAAATGACAAACAAATAGAAACAAAGAGTGAGTGATGAGATGAGATAGAATCAAGGCAATTCAATTCAACTATTTAGTTTTTTATCAGCCACACACACACACCGCAGTAATATTATAGTAGCACCAAAATCCTTTTTACTCCGTAACACGTGCCAAGAAACTAACCTACACTAATACCAATTACTTTTCCTTCTCATCCTACCATTAATATATTTCTCCATTCTCTGCTGCATTCTAAATTTATACTCCTTCATCTTCTGACATCTACTTTCCGATAAAATAATGCTACAAAAAAACCTCTAGAGAGATAAACTATACAGAGATATAACAAAGTGATGACGTCCTTTTCTATTAAATTACACAAAATACTCTAGTCTTGTTACAATATAAAAACTTTCCATAAATATCAGTGACTATTTTCATTGTAATACATTTCTACAAAAAATTGGCACATAACCCTCATCATTTTTTATAGAGTAAAATTCTATTATACGCATAATAACACTCTCCTGTGGTGATCAATGATTATAATAGTGATGATGATTAAATCAAAATTAAAATGCTTGACACGTTTCAAAGAATTTCTCATTGTAAAATCATTAAAACAAAATTTTAGCAATAAAAAATAAGATTCTACTTGCCAAAAAAGGTTTAAATTCTAAACGAATGATAAAAAAGCAATTAATATTTTGGCATATTTTTGAAATTGAAAAATATTTCTGCTATAGAAAATAGTGTGATGATATTTAGTATATTCCGTTGATTTCATGCTATCGTTGAGCTGCTGTTGCCTTTGGCCAAAAACTAAATAGCTGAAAATTGCCTTTAGGGTGAAAGCTATGTGTATAAAAGCACTCAGACAATAACCCATCATCCAACAGACACACATACTAAGCATACACACGTGAATCTTCTTTATAATAAACTAACATTTGCAATGTAGTATATAGTGTGACTAGCTGTTGTTATCATTAAATGTTGTGCTCTCCTATCTGCAATCTGTCTGCATAGAGCAATAAATACTGGTCTAGCTGGTATGGACTGGTGGATGGATGGATGGATGGATGGGATGGGATAAATAACGTTACTTCGCCTGTCTGTTAAACTACCTTTGTCATCCTCTCACATAAAAAAAGAATGCTCACTACAAATGTGATGTGTACATTGTTCATATCTTGAAAAACGAAGAATTAAAGCTTCCGTAAAGTAAAAAGATGATTATAGAAATCATTTCTACTGGCTTTTGCTGTTTATATGCTACTGCAAGCAAACATATTTTGATGATGTCCTACCTAAATCTATCATTTTTTTATTGTTTTAAACCAAGAAGAACCTTTGTGTATATGGATAAGTGATAATAGAGAGCATTCCGTTCAAGATGCAACCCTCTCTTCACTCTTTATGCTTCTGATTTTACTACTTTTTTCCTTTTGTGCCAACTATGCAGCGTATGTATAGAGAGAGAGCATTTATTATGATGATAATGACCACGATACGGCAATAATAATATGAATAATATCAAGTGCACGCAACTTTTGATACAATATTCAAGTGCTAAGTGCATAACATTGCTTTTCTCCATATGTACACTCAGATACACTCATTTTAAGGCTACTGCAGTGTATCCGTCAAGTAACTGCCACTACTGTTGTGAATTTTTTATTGCAAAAAATGTTAAACAAATACTCAACCTCACTGTTATAATATTACTACAGAGAGAGAGAGAATGAGAGAAGATTGCAGATTATGTTGCCTTGAATTGTTGCTGCAGTGAGCAGCAATGCAATTACAATTTGGCACACATGTCAAGTCTTTTATGAATTTCTGCTTCATATCTCTCTCTCTAAAAACGTAAATTCACTATACATTAATACATTCATATCATAATGAATAGTATTCAGTATTTAACTCACAGCATTTACTTTAGCTTGAGAGCTTAGCAAAACTATACTACAGTATCTTTGTCATATTCAAATCCATTATAATTTGACATACTGACACTTCACATTATCTTTCCTTCCTTTTCAATCTACAGTTAATTTAATTTACGAAAAATAATTTAATGCTCCAGGTTTATAGCCATTTTTCTAATTTCTGAGTTTTAGTAATTATCTTTACCTTTCCAAAGTACAGATAGGAGGTAGATCTATTTGTATTACACAATGTCGACTCTAATGATTCTATGGTACAAACAATTTTCCCGATTGATAAAAAAATTTACAATGTAAAACTACCAAACAAGGAGTCATATTTATACTATCTGGTTTTGTACTGTAATTGCAATCATAGGGCTTGCATAAAAATGTGTAGGTAGTAGCTATAAAATATTATAACAGCACTAAATGTGGCTAGAATGACTGATTAACAGTAACAGCGGAAATAGATAACATTAACGTGCACATGAAAATTTCCCTATATAAAACCCACATCCTCCTATTTCTTAAATAAAACATTATGCAAAATATCCTAAAGATTGCTATGAATTTTTGGGTATCCTGAGATCATTTTATGAATTTTTGGTTTTCTACACGAGTTAACTTTATACATTTCATTATTGGACATTTCTAAAACTCTATTCTCACTTTCCTGCCCAATTCCCACCAAAACCCTCGATCAATACATACAGATGATATACATCTATATACACAAAGAAGGAGTCTAAACAAAAGAAGAGTATACCATTGTATATGCAATGAATTATACAAAATATTATCGAGTAAAAATGCAAGTTATAAAATAGTTATGCAAATCCAATGTATGTATACACAAAAGGCTATTTTAGCTGTTTATCTAATTGGACACAAAGGAAATGAAAAGGCGAATGGTGCTAGGTATAGCATAAAGCTGGCTAAAGCTTCCCCGTATCTAAAAATGCTCTATATAAAAATAAGTACCTCTATGTGTGCATATCTAGAGAAAGATGATGGTTATAAGTGAACTAGTTTTATATAAAGTGTTGCCTGCGACCTACATTATTATTAGCATGTAAATGTATATAGCCCAGGGTCGAGGTCAACATATATGCTGTCCCTTTGTTGATATATGTAAGAAATATCGATTGCAGTGGTGGAAAAGAATGAGAAAATGGCAAAAAGTGCATAAAGCTACTGTGTAAGGCATTTATGCAAATAGAGAGACAAGTACACAGAATCACAAACACAACTAGCGAATCTTAGCAAATAGGCGAATAAAAAAGGTAAAAAAGTTCTGAAACTCACCACAAAGCGATTGACTTTGACAGCCTTCCTGTTTGTTTGGTGAAAATCTGTCAACGACTCGACGCTGGTGTCATTGGGAGCGAATTTAATGCCAGACTGCAGTTGCTGCAACTGAAGTTCGAATTTAGCCCTAAGATTTTTAGCGGACTCTATACTGTGCTCGCTCTGAGAATCGTCGGCAGCCTCCCCTAATTGAGCCGAGCGGTGTCTGTCGGTTCCTACATCAAATGACGGATCCCCACTCCCATCCTCCTTCGAATCATTCACTCCTTGCGAATTCTTCACATTCTCTTGCTGCTCCCATCGCTCAAACTTTGCTCGAAGGGATCGAGCTCGAGCCAAACTCTGCACAACGCATTCATCACATCACACCGTATGTTTTTAATCAGACTCACTAAACTCTCTTTACGTGTATCTTGATGTACAAACAGTTTCTGTCCTAATCCTAATTCTCCTAAGTAAACTCCCTAAACTACAACTCCCTTCTTCCATAAAACTCTTACATAGGAATAATGTCATTCTTAAAAATCATCAAATCCTAGTTCTCACCTATCAGCTATACATACTTCTATAAAGTTTTCCTACAATTACTAAAGAAAACTTTCATTTCTCTCGAAATTCGTATAAAAAATTAAAATCTTTGTTAGTTTTCCTTATGTGTCTTTATATATGTCTATCTTTATATAAAATCCTTTTCTCAAACGTAAACTGTCCTTAATTTAATTAACTTCCTAAAAGTTATACACAATTACAC
>JABASI010004353.1:0-14238 GCA_019776505.1 Tomocerus nigrus | reverse complement strand
CTGTTTGAATTTAATACACTGCAACATTAAATTACATTTATACACAACTTAGGTAAACAGCAATACTTAATTCAATTAGAATGTCAAACTATAGGTATTTGCGCAGAATGAAAAAAAAATCAAGGTAAAAATCCACAGTGTTCTCACGGGGAGGCCTAAACATTCCTTTTTATAACGATGATATGAAAAAAGTGTGTGTCTATGGAATTTCCAATTCATTCCATTACAGGAAGGTACGTTGTAGAACTTGCAGGATAGTAATTGTAGGATTTGTAGAATAATATTTAATTGAAAAACGCTACCAACGCACATATACTATTACATAAATCACAATAAATCAAATTAAAAATTCAAACAATTAGAAAATTCAAATGTTCTACGTACTTTATTTAAAGCTCCAAACCCAGTGAGGATAATGTGGGAATTTTCGATTTGTATGACACGTTGACCAAGACGAACTAAATAAGCACCGATACCAATGGCTCTGCAGGTGACCATTGAAATTGTGACAACTTCTTTGTAAGCTTGGGAAGTTTCTCCAGCAATTGTTCCTGCATATCGCAAATTTTCTACGCCAATTCCGTCCTCTTTCCCTGTACAATGATCATTGTCGGTTAGGCTGGGTTAATTACGGTGCTAAATTCATAGTTAAATATCATTATGGCCATTACCTATAACGTCAGTAATTTTATAACGAGCTTCCCCTTCATCTTCAATGAGCTCAACGTGAACGGAATTTAACGATGCCACTTTGGTGTAATCTTCTGGCGTGAGGTACAAGTAACGGAAACCCTTCTCTAAATCTTCAGGGTCTTCCCAAGAAATTTTAAACAAATGTTTGATCTCTTCAGCAAGGCCGATCCTAGCACCACTATTGGCTGCCAAGTAGATTCTCGGAATTTTAAGCTTCCTGGACAATTCAGATGCTTTCAAAAATAGAAGATCTTCTTTGACACTAAAAGAACCAATCAGGTGGGTAATATCGTTGGCAATCACAATTATCTCTCTGCCTTCGGGGTACTCGGGAGTAAAAAGAGTCATCTTCCACGCAACCATTCCAATCTGCAGAACGATTAACCACAATGTAAACAAAGAATGCAATTAATCAGTGCACGTAAGTACAATCTTAAAAAACTCACATCATTTTCACCCTCTGTTCTCTTTTGTTCAGTCATTTGGCCCCTACTGTCCATGGTCAGTTCAATATATTGAATTAGGGCAGAGGGTTGTTCTACTGAATCTGCCAAAAAAAGTCAACATTGATTATCCTCTGCTATAATTAGACACTTGGTAACTTTTTTAAAATATCAAATGGTACCATTGGGATGAGAGTCTTTGTAGTCCTTCCAAATTCTTTCCAAGACTTGTTTGAACATATCAGGGAAGTCGTAGACGTAAGTAGTTCCATTACTTTGAGCCTGGAAACGCTTCTGTTGCAGATAGTCCTTGGTTTTGTATGGAGTGGAAACTGGATAACCATGAAGCGGTCCGTGTTTTGTGCCAAAGGATTCAAATTTAATCTGAATGGCAAAATGACAATTAATTAGCAATGCTTTTAAAACATTTTAGTAAAAATTTTAAAATATAATGAGTAAATAATTACCAATCCCGAGTGAGGATCATTAACTTCCTTGTACATACTGATATCCAGATAATAGCCACTCTCATTTGCCAAGCAGAGTCGGACAGGAATGATTTTACTGTTGGGAGTTTGGCGAATCGTCATTTTAAGCTCTGCTTGTAGCACCCGCAATTTCCATAAACGAGGTCCGTATCTCAGAACCATATTTCGAACACTCTCCTCAATCTGGATAATTAGCATTTTGAAGAATTAGGGTTTTTACCCACATTGTATAAATGATTGTCCAGTTTAATTGTAATTATTTCATTTTTACCTTCGAAGGATCCATTATGACGGTTGGTACAAAATTCAAAAAGATGTGGTTACAATCAGTGCGTTTACTGTGAGGATGGGAGAAAGCAATTTCGAGCTCGTCCATTGATTCCAAAAGAAGACGTTCTCCCTCGTTTTGTAAATACTCAAAAGAAGCCTCTTTGGTAATTAAATCAGAGTGGCGAATAATAGAGCGGATAAAAAACCGATAGTCCGTTACATCTTGACCTTTGGGTACTTTAGCTTTGCCCAAATACAAATGCATCTTTTGATTTGAGGTCTGAAGAGCTTCCAAGTCGTACATCCTCATTCTATTGATTTCTAATTGAAAAGCTAATGCAGGCTCTAAATGACGATAAATACGATCCTCTTGAAAATTGTCACGAGCACGATAGGTAAAATATTTTGGAAATTGTCGTCTGCAATTTAAATTTTTCCATTAGTAGACTACATATTTAACTATTGCATGGCAAATTAAAAATATTATGATAACAATGGATTTTACCTATAGAGAACAACAAAAGTAATACGACGAATTCCTCTCTCCAAAAGATTCTCACGGTGCTTCATTGTGAATTGAGCAAATTGATCGCTAAGATTATTGTCGTCGATTTCATTTTCCATTTTAATGGCTACATTTAGTATATGTATTGGTTCAGTAGGCTAGATAATAAAATTTCAGTTAGAAACGACCTTCATTACTTAAAGACCACAACTTAAAGAAAAATAAGGAAGAAAAATTCACCTTGAAGTCGTAGTCACTAATATTAATGGCAACATCACTGAAACTTGAGCTAATTGATATGGACATTCCTTTGCTGTCTTCCTCAGGGCCGCCCATCGTGGCTTTGGGTGAATCAGGTGGAGAGTCTTTTACGAAAAGATCCATCAAATCTTCAAAGTAGTTTTCGAATTCGTCAAACTTAGAGAAAGCAGCCATAATTCCTGTCCTTTGACAGTCGTCCAGTTGAAACGGCGTTTCAAGATACTGCATCTCATCCAAAGAAGGTACGTGATTTAGCTGATTTGCGGCTTTATTATGAGGAATCCTAAAGATATGTCAATTAATTAGTAAATGTTTGGTTTGATTAGGAACAAAGAACTTGTTCATATAAAGTATTGGCTGTTACCTGTTAGGATGGGAAGAGGGTAGAAGGAATTGAAATTGCACGATGCAGAGAGAACAGTATAACTCTTGATGCTGAAGGCAATTCAATTCATACGAAGTATAAGCTCTCCTCACGTACACCTGATTTGCAAAATATAGAGATGTTAATTGCAAATAAAGTAAATGATGTTGTCATTTATCCGGGGAGACTTACCTCGAGAGCCGCCATTCGAACTGCTTTGTTTGAATGGTAAAAGAAGTCGTGAAGAACATCAAAAATGGAAGTTTCAGACATGATTAATTTTTGCAAATTTTCCGGGTGGAAGTCATGTCCGTACATGTCGATTGCAGATAAAAATATAGATTCCATTTGATTATGCCGTAATTCGTACGCAGGTTGATGTGCAGCGATTAAAACCTTCAATTCACAAGCCATAAGTCAGCATTTACAATTAAAATGCAAAACATATCAAAATAATTAATAAATATCGATTAAGAATTATACTTGGCGGGATCTCAAAGCCACGCGAGAGTTTTCAGAGCGATTCAAAGTTGTGAGTTCATTCAAAATGGGAGCGAGCTCATCCGTCAAACCCGGTTCGTTTGCCCAGACGTGGTCAATAAGAATCGTCACTAAAACATTTTTCTTGCCGACCTAAAATCATTTACGCTCAGTAACAACTTTCAAATCCAGTCACAAAGTAAGGGAAACCTTTTTGACACAAATATTTCTATTTACTTGGTAGTGAGAGAAAATTGTTGCTGCTACGGAAGCCATGTCATCTTTATGTTTCTCTCGTAATACAGAAACACATTTATCGTAGTGACCGTGTTGAAATTGTGTTTCCACAGTTAAATAATTCCTTAATAATTCTTGGACGGACGACTTCATCCGACCCCTAATTCCGTTCCGGTATCTTTGGACAAGCTGTACTATGCCTTGTGTAGTCATGAAAAAGACATCACGGTCTGCTCTTTTCTGTAGAGTAGCAGCATGGCTAAATTTTTCAACGAACAGACATTAATTAATTTCGCTCACAAACCAATTAACATTTTTAAATATAACTTATTGAATTATTTCAATATACCTGTCAATGACACTTGCAATTTGTTGGCTGGGAAATTGAGCTAAAACAGAAGTTATGTTACTTGCGTACAAAGTCATTAATTTTCGGATCTTCTTTTCCACTGACTGTGGAATGCGACCAGATATTGATGATATGACTTCCTGGAAAAGATAATTTTACGGTCATATCTCCAAACCTTTATGCAGTTGCAGTAGATATTAATGAGATATGCAACTTACTTGAAGTTCTAAAAGTGGAAGATTTGGATCTCTTAAAGCTTTCATAAATGTTTCAATCACTTCTTTCACTTTCGGACTAAAGAAAGGATCTGGCAAACAATACCCTGCAAACATAGAAAGACACACCAAATTATGTCTGATACATTAAATTCCCTCGGTTCAATCAAGTAAAAATAATTTTAATTCTTTCACGAACCTGAGAAGACATTTTCTAAAGTCGTTTTGCATCCTTGGTATATTTGGTTTAATTTTTCTCCGCATGAACCAGAACTTTCTGGAGTAGGAAAAGTTCCCAGAAATAATTTGGCAGTAGTTACTTTTGAAGCGTCATCTAATTCTAAACGGGCGATTAAAGAGCCTGCATCTAAAACTGCACCGGGTCGTTTGCAGTAATGAACCGTGCCAGATTCAGCACATGTGAGTGTCATCACCATTTTCATGACCTAAAAATAACAAATATTTAATTAAAACCTGACAGATCATGTAAATCTTAATTGTGATTGTAAGTGTGTCATTTGATTCTATTGGCCTCACCTCAATTTCGACGTAGGCCTGTCCAGCATAGACGTGACCATTATCTTCGACTAGGAATCCCAAAAGTTTTCCTGCAGAAGGAGATCTTAAAAGACTAGGATCATTCTCCTTCTCAAATATTACTGTCTGATTGGCAATCACAACCCGGTAACGATCGACCTCCTCTTTCATAAATGTCGTATAACTCTGAGTATCAATAGACAGTAAAAGTCCTGCAAAAATGGAAATATTAATTAAAATTTGAGGAGCAGAAAGATTTGGAGAAATAAATGAAATATTCGGGAGGGGGCTAACCGCCGTCGGACATTCTGTGCACTTCCACTTCCTTGTAAGAGTCGTTCATTACCAAAAAATAAGTGTTTGGACCACTTTTTACAGCTTCCACTTTATATTTAATGCCTTCGTTGATTAGCTCTACATTAACGCTATTTCGTAAAGTATTGGCTGGGAGTATCTGGCCCCTAGTACGGAAAAAACAAGAAAAATAAGTTTATACTGCGAGAGAAAAGCATATTTATGTCATTTGTGAAAAAATATTGTGCATGCCTTTCAAGTGACAATTGGAAGTTCTGGAATGCATTAATAATGGCCTGATCAGCTACTTGAAGAGCACCACAAATAACACCGAGCATGATATCCGGCTTGTCAGCCTGCACTCTCTCAGCAATAAGAGCATCAAGCCAGCTTGTGTCGATACTGTTCTCCTGGAAAGCAGCCGTCTCCAATAACGTAATCAGGTATTCCACAGTGGTCCTGAAATCACCTCTGATGGAAAGCTCCTTCAAGGCAATGACAAGGTTCCTTAAAAGTAAACAGATTTTAAATTAAGTGTCATAGATCTAAAAAAACACAGATTAATTAATAGCTTTTTCAGTAATTAGCTGACGTATTTCACTTACTCTCGAGCTTGTTCTCTGTCTTCTCCCCATGAGAAGCAATGACCAAACTGGGAATCAGCAAATTCATGCAAGCCTCCAGATGCCGCAACGCTGAAATAGCCCCACACATTTTTCGAAGACCGGAAATTGAGTTCTTGTACAGTACCGCTGCTTGGTTTAAACCCTGAGCATTTACATAATAACTTTAAATATCATGAGTCAAACATATGTTTATAATCCATCCTTGATGAATTAAAAGTTAACATCCGTTAATTATGAGACTGCAGTACCTTCATCAGGATTTTCACTGGTGATTCTAGCTGCAATAACATGTCCCCATGGCTGTGGTTTACTCTTTGGGTGCTCGAAGTTGATTAAGCTGTCACCCCAAGGATTTTCTCCATACAACGTCCTTATGCATTTGATACGATGGAGGGGAATACCCATGGCAATCTAAGGGAAAATCATCTTTTATAGAATTCATCTATGGTGACACATACTAATCATTAGATTTTTATCTGGCGCTTGGAAGTTCAGAAAACATAATAATTAATACTGGACTGGGTGTGCATTGGTTTAACAAACAGTTTAAGGTACACATGTCTCTTAAAGCTGGGTCGACATGATTGAAGGTAAAAAAAGTAATAGCAATTTACTTCAAGGAGAGCACTCTCCTCTCCGTACCTCCTGACACACTAGCATAAAGGAGTATAACACTCGTCACTTTTTACTTTAACATTTCTAAGAAAAAGTGAAATGTATCAACCGTGTGTAATAGTTTAAAAACAGGTGAAGCTGAAGTTAAAAAAACGACTAAGACGTCAATAGGAAAAACATTAGCAAATTGAAAAACTGTAAAGAGTGAATGCCAAAAGTCATAAAAATGGTTTTCAGATGGGTACAGCAACCTCAGTCTTAATATTACGTAGCCGCAAATAATGCAATGCACAATTACATAGAGTCCAGTCGGGTACCTACTCTAAACATGTAATACGTAGCTGTATTGTATCTGCATGGATAAAGAATATGCACTGAGAGAATAACCAACCAGAAGCTGAGATGCAGGCAGATTGATATCAGCCACCATTTCCGTACAAGGGTGCTCGACTTGTAAACGTGGATTTAACTCCAGGAAGAAGAAATTCCCATCAGTGTCATAAAGATACTCCACAGTGCCAGCACTAACATATCCGACCATTTTGGCAAGTCTTACAGCAGCCTGAGCATCAAATATAATTGCAAATCAAGACAAACAATTAAATCCCTAACATTCGTTCCTTAATTTTTTTACCGACCTTTTCCATCTGCTCGAACACTTCATCCTTGGCGATGACGCACGGAGCCTCTTCAATGATTTTCTGATGTCTTCTTTGAATGGAGCAATCACGGCCAAACAAAGATATAGCATTACCGTACTGATCAGCTAGTAATTGAACTTCCAAATGTCTAGCACATGTTGCCAATTTCATGATAAAAATCGGAGAACCGGGAACTTCAGATTGAACTTGGCGATACAGAGTCGCAAAATCATCCCCACTCTCCGCTTTTCGAATTCCTTTACCACCGCCACCTTCACTAGCTTTGATCATAACAGGAAAACCGATTTTCTGAGCCGCAATGAGACCTTCTTCGGCGGTCTTAACACAGCCTTTTTTGTACAGCTCCGAGGAGATTTTTATGCGTTTGTCTTTTCCAGTCGTCGTTGCTATCAATCCTATGAGTAACAATAATGTTTTCATTTAGTTTCTCCATTCATTATTGATTAGGTACATGGATTTGAATTATCTGAAAGAGTCGCTAATTCAACACACCTGAGCCAGACCAAGGTAGAGTTGGTATGTTCGCAGTTTGGGCGACGATACTCGAAGCAATTTTGTCTCCGAGAGCCCACATTGCCTTTTCCGGTGGCCCAATGAAGGCGATTCCGCTTTTGTGCAAGATTTCCGGCAGTTTGGGATTCTCGGAGGCATGACCCCAACCAGCCCAAACAGCTTGGACTTGCATACGCTTGGCAATATCCAAGATCAGTTCCACGTTTGCATAATTATTGTTATTGGAACCACCCGGAACGGGAACGTAGTGATCTGCCATTTTGATGTACTCGGCATTGGCCTTCAAATCTTCCGGAGTTACCATTACCACAAATCGGATGGATCTTTCATTTCGCATAACTTCGTACGCCCAGCGACGAAGTGAGCGCATGCATTTAACAGCAGCGATTCCATTATTGGCAATAAGAACCTATTTTCATATTCAATTGGTTTACTTTTGTATTTTAGGCGCCTCAGCGCTGTCGGCAAAGGAATCGGTAGGAAAGTTTCTTAATTTTCTTAATGAGAAAGGAAAAAGGACGGAAAGAAGAAAGGAAGTAGGAGTGTAGGAGATGGTTTTTACAGGGTTGCCAACAACCAAGACACAAGAAGAAAGGACAAGGAGTTCCACCGGAGCAACTCTACAAAAAGTTTGGAATGCAGGAGAGCGAGTGGGGAGAGTTAGAAGAAGTCTTCTTACCCTGTTGATCACTCTGGTTCCTCCCAGTTTCTTCACAAGTTCTTCCGGCGTCGCAACGGTCACATCGCGAGAGTCGGGATATCTGCTATCCCCCCTCAGCATGGTACCGTAGGACATGCTAGGCCTAAAATACGAGTCGATTTTTAAAGACATTTTGCGATAAACAAACAATGGAAATTCCATTTTTACTCTTGTTTTTAAATGTTCTCAATATTAATGTTAGATGTGATGTTTGTACACTGTAGTACACTGATATAATAATAACAATATTTATTCAATGTCTCTTTCGAGCCTTTGGCCCATGGAAAAAATATTTTTGTACATGTACACTATATTCTTATGTTTTGAGACACCCATCACCACTCGCTGCCATTGCAACACTTGACGATTTACACATGATTAAAGTAATTTTGTATAATATCTTGAGTCGTTTATGATTTTTAGATTTCAAATTTTCAACACTGCCTTAAAAATCCCAAAATGAATATGAGGGCAAGTATCACATTTTCTAACTATTCTGTGCTCCTATCTATCATAGATGACAAATCTTTGATGCCTTATAATTTTTTTAATTTTAATTAAGAAAATTATTTAATTAAGTGTTTTTCAATCCACTCAGAAATTATCAGACTACAAACTATTTGTGCATACTTCTTAGATACGATAGTTACGAAACCTACTAGCCAAATAAGCTACCTTATTGCCTTTTATATTTATATATAGAATAAGGATCATTATTACTATTGTTGTATTTAATTATGTTCATTTCATATTTATTTTTAGATGCCATCACAAAATTCTTCCTCTATCTCATTTGATCAGATAAGATCCTTCTACTACTTAATAGTGATTTTGTTAATAGGATTTTGTTTGTGATAATAATACATCGAAAGTGTATTCCTGTATTTTATCATCCTACATACTCGGAAAAACATTCATTGAACGTTCAGTAGATAATTATGTCGTTGTGCCTTGTGAATAAAAATTCATGTGGACAATGTGTCAGCATCTAAATGTGCAGAAAAGTTGAGTAGGTATTCCCATTTCAATTACATACTACAATGAAGTCATGAAGTCATACAATTGGATTTTGTACTCATTTTTGAATAAGGTAGAGTAATCGCATTATAATATATACGTAGCTAGCTACTTTTTATGTTTGCTAATTAGCAGGAATGAACAGGGAATGTCCCACTATTACGTAGAAGGAAGAAGAGGCTTTAAAAAATTATAAAATTATCTACGTTCGAATACTGAGCCTGTCGTAAGTAAATTTTATTCATTAATCAGACGAGCAATATCCGTTAGACCTTCCTTAATGAGATTCACCAACAGAAATGTTTTTATATTGAATCTATCTAAAAGAAAAAGTGCTTTTTGCGTCTGGTGCTGTCATCTCATCACAACGTACAAGTGAATACTCTTTCATTCTGGGCTAAAGAATATGTAGGTGTATCGTGTATCATTGAGGAACCTATTCATATTTACTTATAGTAGATAATAATATTATTATGTGTAGTTAATATATATGTATTGGATTTTGGTGTATCTGTTGTTAGGTATTTCAGGGTGATAAACAATAAAATGCATGCTAGGTGTGCGCGTTTATGTACAAGGGTAACTATTTACTACTTGATAACAATTCAACAATTAGCCAAGGAAATTGATGGATAGGGTATGATAATTCTGTGAACCAGGTTCCTTAGTGGGGTTTACATAGTGCTAAAGCTGTGTTGGGGGTAGGCTTTAACTATTACATCAGGCAAAGAGGTAGGTAGTGAGTTCATAAACAAATGTACAAGGCCGATGCGTTAGGTGAACGCACGGAATTTACCTCATCCCATCCGATGACGGCTTTGGATTTTGGAGTAGAAAATTACAGATCTTAATTAAGGACAAAGTACATATAGCTATTAGTAATAATGAAATTAGCTACCTACAAAAAATTATAAGGAGATTTAATTATTAGCTATCCCTGTCCACCCGAAAGCATTTGCAAACATTATTTTCATTATTATATCATGAAGTCTTTGGTTGTGTCGTAATATTCACAAAGAATGGGATCATGAACAATGGATTTAATAAAGGAAAGTTGACAGTACAAATTGACAATGGAAAAAATACATGAATACTAGCAATAAAAATTTAATGTGACATTTTTAGAAAAATATGCAAAACATGACAGAAATGTGTAATCAAAATTTATAATGTACTTCCATGTATCTTTCCACGTTTTTTTCATTCCACTTTAATTTCACCTCTCTTTTTATATAATTTCGTGGAATTCCACATGTCATAATATCTGATAAATATTTTTGTACTTATAATACTACTGGAAAAGGTTATGGGAAATAGCGTTTGCAAAAATATGAGCAGCGCATATAGGACTACGGGTGCTCCAAGCCATTTATTATTCTCAAGTTTCTCATGGTTTTCTATGCCAATTTTCGCTAAGTAAGTCGATTCAGGTCACTCGTATCACGTAACGTAATTATGGATGACTTTGTGAGAAACAGTAATAATACGTACTTATTTATAACTGGAAAGTCAAGGAATCTACGAGGATTTATTTTCCATCCATAAGTTGTCTATGATGACCTGTTGATACAAAAATATTGCTCTATAGTTAGGGCTATAATATAGGAATTGTGTGATGAAACAATAAGCTGGATAGGAGGGTAATAGTAAATGAAGCTGTGTGATGATAGCAATATCCCATTACATTTATTTCTTATATACAGTATGCCCATGTCCCCACAATACGTTAAAATAAAGTGAAAGCCGTTGCAAATAAGCTCTTGTCGTACGTAACAGTTCTCGTGCTTTTATTTTATTGGTTTTATTGTCACCGACCGGATATCATGTAAATCTTTTTACCTTTAATATGGAGTACATATTATTGGCTATTATAATAATATTAAAGCTATAGATATTTATACTACACAATAATATGTCAATGTATTATCCATTTACGTATATTTCTCAAAAATTATTTTTAATAAAATAAAAAATCATATTAGCTATTACAACACATATTCTTTTTGAATACATGTACGGAGCACAGTAAAGGTAATGATTTATTATTGGTCAACATTGATTCGCTACATTACGTGCACTATACATTAGAATTGTCACAAGTCAGGTTTTTCGTAGCTACTAATGTTATAAAAGGTACAAATGTGTAAAGATATGAATGAAGACAGTGAAAAGTATTTCCAGACAAGTAAAGCACAAACAATGGTCCTCAGTTTTTTATTGCAATTTTATTTGCAGACCACGCTGACATGCAAGCTATAACAATTCATTATCACTTACTACAACAAGACACACTACATACAATACATACTACATTTATTAAACTACAGGAGCTGTCATGTCATTTTCTTGTCTTGGAAAATTCAACTCCAATAAAGCAGAATCATGCCCAAATAAAACAAAACACCATGGGTAAATCTGCATGAAATGAAAGGTATTTAGTTACAGGAAGGATATAGTACGTTTGCTAAATGAATGTGATGCAATGTACCTACATACGATTTAGAGTAAGGGGCTAATTTTTCTATCAATTAATTATCAATTAATTATCTTATAAAAATTGTTTGAAAATAATTATACTGCTGACAATCTAGGTATATTTATTTACATTATCTCTAGAGCTACGCCCTGGAATACTCTAAGGCTTAAAATATTAATATACGTAACTGAGACAAAATAAAAAATCTCAAAGAATTTGTATTCCTAATTTTACTAATTTGAAAGGGAGATTAAATTTTTGCAAAATTGCTTTTCCTTGTTCAGACTCTATAATCTAAATCTAACTTGAGTATTAAAATTCCCTAAATTCGTCGATTAGCAAAATCCGTCATGAATGGAATGAATAATTTAATATTCTGTCTGTACCGACAATAAGTATAAAAAATTCTTAGAGGATTTGAGTTTCCCTATGAGTAGACTAGAATCTTTCCTGTGCAAATTAAGTGTATGAGAAAAGAGATGACGTCGAAGTAACATGCCCATCATAATTCTCAGAGAAAATATATTCTTACCGTTTAGTGAACCTTGTCTTTGGTTCGTGTTCCATGATGCGTTTGTTTGTAAGTCGGTTTGATTGTACGTGCTATTTACACGTCATGTATCGTACCGAAGTAAATTTAAGAAGGATAGTTAACCAGAGCAGTTGGTCAAAGCTCAGAAATGACTCGGTACAAATAAGTGCAAGTTCATGATAGTGAAATAAGTTGGTAAATAAAAAAAGTTAGGAGTTAACATGTGCTGTGCTATTTGGTGTAGTAAAACTTTGAGTAATTTTACGAAGAAGGGTTTAGATTTGATGAGAGAGCTCGGGGAAGTCAGTGTGTGAAAACTGTTCTGGGAATTACCAGATAAGATCCCCTAGTGCCGACCGACTTGTATAAGAAAATCGTCTGAGAAATATTTGAAATGGGATTGAAGGTATAATCTAAGTTGGCTAACTAACTAAAATAAGTAAAAGGCAATGCCTTTGCACTAATAATATTTACACAATAACAATTGTTGTCACTAGTTTAGAATAAAGCTGAAAGGAGGGACTAGTAAAAGATGTTTCATACACAGCACAAGAAAGAGTTTTGAGTGTGCGACGAGGGTAGGTACATTTTCATTTATTTAACTGCAATAATACTACGTAGTGCATGTGTAGCTACCTATAATAATAATATCACAAGGGATTACGTAGCCACGTCCTTAGAAGTTTTCCTTAGAGCCTCTCTCTCTCGATAACACTCTCATTAAAGTGCAAAAGTGGCTGGGTTACTGCACGAGCACTGCTTATCAAATATAAGCCTTGTATTTTGTACTATTCTTTCTTGTGGATAAAAAACGGGGAGAGTAGAGAAACTTGAATTGAAGACGCGTTAACTCACTCACTCACTCTTGAATTCCTACAAAAAATTATCCAGCAGCACGGAATAGGAATTCCAAATGCACACTGCTCTAGTGGTCAGCCTTGTTGGAGAAGAACAAGAAGTGGTTATTAGTGAACAGATAGACAGACTGTTTACGCGCTGACATAGAACTGTACAGTAAGTCCGACTTGGCCGGCCCTTAGTTATTTATAAGGAAATATCCTGTGGAAGGATATGTGTAGTCATGGAGGGAGGGAGTGCCATAAAAAAGGTCAAACTTTTCTATTTCTAGCAATTGAATCGTTGAATGTGGTCGTCTGAGGTTCGACTACGATGAGGTAGGCCAGGGCGCACATGTCCGGCACACAAGGGAGCCCGTTTCCAAGCTTTTCTGTCACTAGGAAGGGGGGATGATAGATAAGAGACCACAATAACCTCATGAGTTGACCACGCAGATAAGGCACGACAGAAAGAGGTGCAGGAGCATGGAGACTCATCCTCTGACTGACTATGAGTGCTTTCAGCATGTACACGAAGGAATCATGAATTGGTGGATGAAGACGGCGTGCTTTGCACTTTTTCATCATTACTCACACGTACACTGTTAAAATTGTCTTAGTATGCATACGTACTAAATGGTCGTTCAATGGGAATGCCATTGGTTTTAGTACAAGTGCCAAAATGTAGGTATTCTGTTGAAATACTTAGTGCGTATTAAAATTAAGGACGGTAGGTATCGAATTTAAATATCCGTCCGTACATAGCAGCTAAAATGGAACAAAATAAAACTAATACAACCAAAAGCTCCACTTCCTTCAATAATGTACAAGTGGTGCAGTGGTAAGGTAATTGGTAAGTAGAATTAACGGCTCGAGTTCGAACCTCGGCGAGGTGAGTTTTTTTGGTACATTGGTACTAAGTTTCAGTACGGATGCGTGCTGAGGATGATGGGTAACGCCAAGTACGCCAATGCTGTGATGCAGTGCTAATGTACTGATAGGAGTTTAGTACGCACTACGTATTTAATTTTACCCGTGATGGCTCTTGTTGCAAATATCTGTACGTACGTACTGAAACGTTAGTACGGATTCATATAAAATGAGAGGGCAATTTTAACAGTGTAG
>JABASI010004352.1:0-14239 GCA_019776505.1 Tomocerus nigrus | reverse complement strand
TGATTTTTCTCTGCCTAATAATTTCTACAATTTAGTGCAAGATATTCTCAATGACATTGTCCACCAAGCGACCTTGGTTGAGCGAGTAAACGTTGGAGATGGTAACTATACGGTACGGGTTTGCGATTTTCGTTGTTGCTTAAGGTTGCTGGGTATTATAAATTGCTCTAATTTACTGTATACCTTTGTAGACGGATATCGATAACAACGAAGATTTAATGGAGATGAGACAAGACATTGAAGATCGTGTTCAGGCTTCTATGAATCAGGCATATGAATACACCACCCGATTTGATGCATACACATATCTTTGGGAAGATGACCGCAATGAATATTTAAATCAGTTTCTAAAGTACGGGCATCAATTGTCCCCGGAGGAATTGGATGCAAAATCCGCCGGAGAGGAACTTCAAGAACAAGCACCGTCATTAGAACAATTCAAGGAAGTTGTAAGTTTTAGCGTTTTCGTATCGACGCACGATGTAGCCACATTTTCCATGCAGTTTAAATTAAAACAATTTACATTTTTCAATTACAATTTCTTTCAAGATTGACAAATTTGAGAACATTCACATGGAAGTGGAAAAATTCCAGTCCGAAGTCATTTTTGACAAATGGTTTCGATTAGATTTGAAACCTTTCCGGCAGTCTTTGCTGGACACTGTGGATAAATGGAGTTTGGGCTTCAAGCAGTATCTAATCGACAGTGTCATTGGCGGGTAAGTAGATAATGTTAATCTCTATGAATATCAAGCTTGTCAGGTGAAATTTTTCGCTNATATCAAGCTTGTCAGGTGAAATTTTTCGCTTGAAATAAATTAAATTATTATTAAAATGTTTAGAAATATTAAAGATTTCACTTCTAATGTGAAATTATAGAAATAAATAGGGCACATCACGGAATTTATTTTACTTTTAATAAAATATTTCACTCTACTAATGAAACCAATGTGGATAATGTGATGTAGTCATTTTTAATTTCAACTAATTTCAATAATTTTCAACAATTTTCAATTTAAAAGCTACACAAGTGAAATGAAATAAATGCCATGCCCAAGGGGGTGTCCGGGCTTTGGTGCTTCCGAGAAAGAGAGGAAAGTTTTGGAAAAATAAGCGAAAAATACGAACATTTTTCAACGCTCCCCACAAATTGTGCTAATTTTCATTCTATTTTGACTAAAAATTCCAAATTTTTTATCACTGAGCACGAATTAAGGCTAATTGAAACTGGTAAAAAAAGTTAAGCCCCCTGCAAATGAATTTCCTGGCTACGCCCTTGATCATGCCTGTGATGAATTTATTTGACTGAAAAACCTGAAATCTTTGTATCTAGATTGTCAAATCTGGAGCAATTTATCGTGGATGCCGAGAAAGGTTTAACTCAAACCCTTCGTGAAGGAGATTTGAAAAGTTTGATCTCTGTCATGGGCTATCTGCATCAAGTCAAGGATCGTCAACTAACAACGGACAGCATGTTCGAGCCCATCAAGCAATACATTGAACTATTGAAGATGTACGACTATGAGCTTCCAGAAGCAGTCTTTGTTCAATTGGAAGAATTGCCTCAGAAATGGAATGATACGAAAAAGTTGGCTGTCCAAATCAAACACACAGTGGCACCTCTTCAAGCGCAGGAAGTTTCCTCCATCCGAAAGAGAATCTCCGACTTTGACGCAAAGCAACATTGCTACAGGGAGAAATTCAGGATCTTCCCCTTTTTTGAGTTTGTCTTTTACACAAATTGCAATTATTTTTAGAATTTTCATTCTTGGGACCTGTTTCATCGTTCATTTTACAATTTGCTTACTCTATTTTCACACAAAATTAAATTGGGTCAAAAAATTAATTCTGGCAATTTTTGGTGCTGCAAAATGTAGCGTCCGTGGCGACCACCTTAACTTAATGCAAACTACAAAATTCTGATGAAATAGGCCCCTGGATTAAAAATACAGTTTTTATGTCATTTATTTTATTCATTTTTTGACTTTAGCAAAAATGTGCCTTTCCCATACAAGGAGATCGACATGACTCATCATGAAATTGGGAAATTGGAGTATGAGTACGCAGACATTTGTTCTGCAGCGAGTCTCTTCGAAGTTCATGTCCCCGAGCCGAAAGCATTGAAACAATGCAGAAGGGAAATACGATTCGTGAAACAACTTTGGGACTACTTTTACATTGTGGATTCTTGCATTGAAGACTGGAAAACCACTCAGTGGAGTAATATCAATGTGGAAAACATGGATTTGGAGTGCAAAAGAATGGCAAAAGAAGTTAAAGGGATGGACAAAGATGTTAAAGCTTGGGATTTGTTCAACGCCTTAGAAGCAACAATAAGAAATATGATTTCTTCCCTGAAATCTGTCGCAGAATTACAAAATCCATCGATTAGGGAACGACATTGGCAAGAACTCATGGGTGAATATTTTCATTTTCCTAATTGTATTTATAATTTACGTACTACAGAGTGACTGCAGTACATAATGGAATGATTTAATGGAGCCATATCTCTAGTTATGATAATAAGGGTAGTCAAATCAAATTCGAAATCACATATCGGACTAAATTAATTATGAAGCACGAATTAAATCCTTGTTCCTTTGAGAGTTTCGATTTTTCGGTTAAATAGATTAATGTGATTAAATACAAAACTAAGGCTCCGTTTGCTTAGTTTGTATTTCCGGAAATCTGAATTTAGGGCATTCTAAAACGAAAAGTCTGCAAATGATTAACTGCGACAGAAAAAATTCCGATTCGATTCTGAGAAAAGCTGTTAAATAGACGATTAAATTATTTAGATTAAAATCTCAAATTTTCTTCACGTAATGCGCAAACAAGATACTACCTGGATAAAAATTTATTTAATCCTATGTGATTTACATTTTGACTACCCCTAATATAACTACATTTTTATGACAAACAAATAATGATTTTTGAACAATTTCAGGTGCAACAAAGGTAAGTATGTTTTTATAACTACAAAATTCTTACTACTTATTTTAAAACGCACATCCTATATAATTATTTTTCTTTAATTTTAAATGAACTAATGTTTTTATGACATTATTCTAGATCTGGAAAAGGCTTATTCCAAAACTAATCGTAAGTAAAAGAAAATGCAATTGGCTATCTACCTATTTACATGAAAGTTCAGTGATTGAACGTCAAATGAAATTGAAATAGGTGAAATTCATCGAGGATGAAACAACGACACTTTCAGACTTGGTCGGTCTGAATCTCCATAATTTCGAGGAGGAAGTCAAAAATATTGTCGACAAAGCTGTGAAGGAAAGTTCGATGGAAAAAACTCTGAGGGAATTAGATGTGACTTGGTCGACTCAGGAATATGACTTTGAGATACACTCCCGAACGGCCACACAACTTATTAGGACGTCGGAAGAATTGATTGAAATCCTTGAAGATAATCAAGTCCAGCTTCAAAATATCGCTATGTCCAAGTACATTGCATTTTTTCATGAAGAAGTTGAATATTGGCAGAATCGATTATTTATGGTAAAATTCTGTTAAAATGATGGAAATTGAAATTTTCTCTTTCCGTTGCGTACGGAAAAATTATGGGAAAAAATCCGTCCGTAACGGAAAACTGATGAAAAAAACCGCATTTTTACGTTATGACTACAGTAGAAAAGTGTGTGCGTGCGTGCGCATACAATTTTTTACCAACAAAATTTTCCATAATTTTTCCGTACGGAAAATCGCAATCTCTCAAACAATTTTGCATGTAATAGTTGAAATTGACGCAATTTCAATGTTATTTCGAATTTTTTAGGCAGACCAAGTTCTGGCTACTCTTAGCGAAGTTCAGCGAACATGGTGCCATCTGGAATCAATTTTTATCGCTACCGAAGATATTCGAGTCAATTTACCAGAGGACTCTGCACGTTTTGACAAAATTGACGAGGACTTCAAAGTGAGAAATCAGAGTAGCCATATTATGTTATTCTCACAAACGTCCCTATATTTAAAAATGATGTTTTAATTGTTGATTTGTGTTATTGAATAATTTTATTTACTTATGTAGGAAACGTTGAAAAAGCTGTATGTATCAAGGAACGTCGTAGAATCGACAAATCAACCAGGGATCCTACCAGAGTTGGAAAGGTTGCAAAAGGAGCTAGCGATTTGCGAGAAAGCTTTGGCTGATTATCTAGAAACGAAACGATTGGCTTTTCCAAGGTTCTACTTTGTTTCCTCAGTTGATCTGTTGGATATTCTGTCGAATGGAAATGAGCCGGATCTGGTAGCTCGTCATTTGGCTAAACTGTTCGATTCGATGGCAAAACTTGAATTTACGAAAGAGGGGGACGTGAAGACAAAAATTGCTTCGGCAATGATCGCTAAAGATGGCGAGAGGGTTGATTTCGATAAAATTTGCGACTGTACTGGAGCTGTCGAAGTTTGGTTGAACAGACTGGAGGCAACTCAAAGGTCAACAGTCCGTTACTATTTCAGAGAAGCAGTCAAGTCTTACGAAGATAAGCCGCGAGAAATATGGATCCAGGATTTTCCAGCACAGACTGCACTTTGTGGCACTCAAATTTGGTGGACGACGGAAGTGAACGCTGCATTTGCCAAATTTGAAGAAGGATACGAAAATTCTCTTAAAGATTATCTTAGAAAACAAGTGCAACAACTGAATACACTGATTGGACTGCTTCTAGGAGGACTCTCTGCGCAAGAGCGACAGAAAATTATGACCATTTGTACAATTGACGTTCATTCCAGAGATGTCGTAGGAAAATTGATTCAAATGAGAGTAGAAACTGCGCAGGCTTTTCAGTGGCAAAGTCAATTGAGGCATCGATGGGATGATGGAGAGGAGGACTGCTTTGCCAATATTTGCGATGCCCAGATTAAGTATTGGTATGAATATCTTGGAAATACACCGCGCTTGGTCATTACCCCTTTGACTGATAGATGCTACATCACGCTTACACAGGTATTAATTAATTCGACTTAATTAATTCTAAGATTACGTAGCACCAATTTGTGGTTTAAAGATATAGATATTAAGAATTCCCTTTTGCGACCTTCCTTAACTATTGTAAGAAATTTCGGTAATCGTAAGGATCATAAAACGTAAAATGGGCGAAGTAGAGCAATAACTGTCAATCAATATCTCATTTACTGTCTAAAAATTGAATTTCAATCCCATGGGGGCATTAACCAATAAAATGACATCGTAAATGCATGCGTCTGCGCACTAATTACGTCGATGTGTTCTAGGATTACATTACAATTCCTGCACATGTATGTATAACCGTATGTAGGTATAACTAATAATTTTAATTATGATGGCTACAAATTATTATCAAAATGTCATGTTATTTTTCTTTCCAGTCCTTGCATCTTTTAATGGGCGGAGCTCCTGCTGGTGCGTTCAACACAAATTTTATTCGCTAATGTTATCTTGGAGTAATTCAGGAAACATAATTTTATATTCAATGACAAATCTTCAGAGTTCTAATCCTTTAATTAAAATGAATACGTTTTGCGTAGGACCTGCTGGGACTGGGAAAACGGAAACCACCAAAGATTTAGGAAGAGCCCTAGGAATAATGGTCTATGTCTTTAACTGTTCAGAACAGGTAAAACTACGAATGAAAAGATAATAATATATGCATAGTAATTGTCGAAATGAATTTTCCCAAAATTCTACAGCATATTTATTATCAAAATCCTAAAATTAAACTTTTTAGATGGACTACCGTTCAATTGGAAACATTTACAAAGGGCTTGCCCAAACTGGTATTAAAACAAACAATTGTTTCATCACTTTTGTAAATTATTTGGTCATTTCAAATAATTTTTGCCTGAATAGGTGCATGGGGTTGTTTTGACGAATTCAATCGAATTTCTGTGGAAGTGTTGTCCGTAGTTGCTGTACAGGTAAAGTCCATTCAGGATGCGATAAGAGACAAAAAAACTCGGTTTAACTTCATGGGCGAGGAAATCGGATTGATACACACCGTTGGTATTTTCATCACAATGAATCCCGGTAGAAATGAAAAACTCATTTACCTAGAGCAGTTTTTAATTAGTGTCGTTCTCGTGATTCGACTCTAATTAATTATTGACCTTTCTCCAACAGGTTATGCTGGTCGTTCCGAGGTAAATATTATAACTTTGGCATTTCAAGACGTTTACCTTTTCATTTAAAATTTCTAATCGAGTTGACCCTTCATTCTAGCTCCCGGAAAACTTAAAAGTCAGATTCAGGTAAATTTTTATTGAAGTGCATAGATGAAACAGAATTTTAATTGTTTCCTTTTTTATTTCAGGCCCTGTGCTATGGTTGTACCGGATTTTGAACTCATCTGCGAAATCATGTTGGTAGCCGAAGGATTCCAAGATGCTAGGGTTTTGGCGAGAAAATTCATTACTTTGTATACTCTTTGCAAAGAACTCCTTTCGAAACAAGTAAAATAACGTTTTATAATATTTTAATGTTAATATTAAAATTTCCGTTTTAAAGTTTAAAGTTTTTTCTATACCAGGATCACTATGATTGGGGGTTGAGAGCTATAAAATCTGTGCTCGTTGTCGCTGGCTCTTTAAAAGTTCGTTTGTGATTATATCCGTTTACTTTTACAGAGAAATTGTTTTTCAACTTTTATTTTTCTGAACAACGTTTTTAATGCGTTTTAATTCTATAGAGAAGCGACCACGGACGTCCAGAAGATCAAGTACTGATGCGGGCCTTGAGGGATTTCAATGTTCCAAAAATTGTGACGGATGACGTTGCAGTTTTTATGGGATTGATTGGAGATCTATTTCCGGCATTAGATGTTCCTCGGAAGAGGGATTTGGAATTTGAAAAATGTGTTAAAACCGCCACGCAGCAACTGAAGTTGCAACCAGAGGAAAATTTTATTCTAAAAGTTGTTCAGCTACAGGAACTCATCGATGTTCGTCACTCTGTTTTTATTGTTGGCAATGCTGGAACAGGGAAGACACAAGTGTGGAAAACGCTTTATCGAACTCATCATAATTTAAAACATAAACCTTGCTATAACGATTTAAACCCCAAAGCTGTTACGAATGACGAACTTTTTGGAATAATTAACGCTAGTACAAGGGAATGGAAAGATGGTAATTAATTAACCTCCCCATGTCACAGGTTCATAGATACGATGAATAGTTATGCCATATTTTTGTGTTTTTTAGGGATTTTATCAGTTTTGATGAGAGATCAAGCAAATTTGACCGGCGACGGTCCAAAGTGGATTATTCTCGATGGAGATATTGATCCTATGTGGATTGAGTCTCTAAACACCGTCATGGACGATAATAAAGTCCTAACTTTAGCAAGTAATGAAAGAATTGCCCTTACTAAAATGATGAGATTGATTTTTGAAATTTACACACTAAAAACTGCAACACCAGCAACAGGTAAAAAAAATTGTCAATTTTCTTTGAATTACAGTCATTATCTGTAATAATTGGGTTTTTTCAACCAAAATTGTGTAGTGTCACGAGCCGGGATACTTTACATTAACCCACAAGACTTGGGCTGGAATCCTTATGTAACCAGTTGGATAGAAAAACGGGAAAATGCAGCCGAGAAAGCGTCACTGACGATTCTTTTTGATAAATATGTGCCGATGATGGTTGAAATGATGAAAACACGATTCAAGAGAATTACTCCAATCCCTGAAATAACACACATAGAACTTTTGTGTAATTTACTGGATTGTTTGATCACCCAAGAGAGTTGTCCCACAGATTGCCCGAAGGAATGGTACGAGATTTACTTCGTTTTCGCTAGTGTATGGGCATTTGGCTCTGCCTGCTACCAAGATCAGGTGTGTACCAATCAATAGTAATCTTAATTAATTCCTAAACTTGTTTTGCTAACTTGGCAAGTCCACATAAATAATATTGCTCATAATGACATTTTAGATGATTGACCACCGAGTTGACTTCTCTAAATGGTGGATTAACGAATTTAAGTTTGTCAAATTTCCCGCTGGAGGAACAGTGTTCGATTTCTTTATCGAACCTGAATCAAAAAAGCTGGTCCTTTGGAATGATATTGTTCCAAAATTTGAATTGGACCCGGATATTCCTTTACAGGTAGCCTTTGTTGTCAATCTTTATATAGCTCAAATACGCCATCTATTGCATTTGATACGCGAAAATTTTATTTCCGGGACCCTGGACCTCTATTACACAATAATGTCCTATTTATCACAGAACCAGTTGATTCTTTCCATAAGAAACCCTTAAATACTCAAATGATTTCCCTTTCCTCCTAAAGATTATCGATCTCCGTAGGCCATAATTAAATGAACAGCTCATATTTCGCGTATTTTCAGGCAGCAATGGTGCATACGACGGAAACGACCCGAGTAAAATTTTTCATTGATTTATTAATGGAGAAAGGACATCCAGTTATGCTTGTAAGATACACTTGAACAGTTATGCATAGGTAATATCGAAATAAATGTCAACTATATATATCATAGTTTTCCTTAAAATATAGGTTGGAAGTGCTGGATCTGGGAAAACGGTTTTAGTCGGGGACAAATTGGCCCAACTTCCCGAGACATACGCGATAACGAATGTTCCTTTCAATTTTTACACCACATCAGGTAAAAAACTAGTTTTCATTACACAAATCTTCATTCTCATGACCTTACATCTAATGGGGATGACGACGCAATTAATATTTTAAAATATTATTGCAGAAATGTTGCAGCGTGTGCTAGAGAAGCCTTTAGAGAAAAAGGCGGGGCGAAATTATGGTCCTCCGGGGAATAAGAAGTTAATTTATTTTATCGACGACCTAAATATGCCGATGGTGGACGGTTATGGAACAGTGCAGCCACATACACTAATCCGTCAACACATGGATTACAAGCACTGGTACGACAGAGTGAAGATCACTTTGAAGGATATCAACAATGTCCAGTACGTTGCTTGCATGAATCCCACCGCCGGGAGTTTCACGATCAATCCGAGACTCCAGAGACATTTTGCAGTATTTTCCGTCAGTTTTCCCGGAGCAGATGCACTGCAAACAATTTACAAAACAATTCTTCAGCAACATCTTCAGCTGCACAAGTTCAGCGCGGGTGTTCAAGGAACGTGTGTCAATGTTGTCACTGCTGCTCTTGGCCTGCATAACAAAGTTTCCGCCACCTTCCTCCCAACTGCCGTCAAATTTCACTACATTTTCAATCTTCGTGACCTTTCTAATATATTTCAAGTATTCCTCAGTTTTCTTATAAACAAAACTACTAAACGAATTTTTCAGTTTTCCCACCAAACACCAAAGTCATTTTCTTTTATTTTAGGGATTGCTGTTTAGTACTTTTGACTGTCTACCACATCCGATCGACTTAGTTCGATTGTGGATGCATGAAGCAACACGTGTCTACTGCGACAAATTGATAGATGACAAAGATATACACACATTCCAGAAATTATTGTCGGATAATGTTAAAAAAGGCTTTGAGGTATATTTTTCCCCTTTTCAAACAGTAAAATTTGTAATTGTGGATATTTTAATTTTATGTGTACCTAAAATAAATGTGTTTTTGACTTGGTGTGTACCTACATGATACATGATATGACATATTTTGATAATTTCTATAATGGAAATTACTAACGTGTTATTTTTTGAATGTCAATCAAAACTGCATCTTGACGATGGCAGCTAAAAGCATCTACTGCTCTTCACTATGAGATATTCCCTGAAATAACGACGTCTGTGGGTATCCGTAGTGTTGTAGAATTTTGGATCATTAGAATAGATTTTTTGACTATACCTCGTATTTTAACTTACGTAGTCAAATTACTAGCCCGCTTTTTCTGTAGCTTCATAATGTGATGCTGTTGTAGGTAGATAGACTAGATATTTCCCTTTTTCATACAACAAAATGCCTGAAAGCTTTTCACAGTTTCGTTTTCCTGTAAATCACTGACGTCTGTCTGATTTAGGATCTTGAAGAGTCAACTGTTATGGCCAAGCCCCTGATCTACTGCCATTTTGCTCAAGGAATGGGAGATCCAAAGTACATGCCTGTCAATGATTTCAATCACCTGTCAAAACTCCTTACTGATGGCTTGAAAACATACAATGAATTCAACGCCGCAATGAACCTTGTGCTTTTCGAGGACGCCATAAACTACATTTGTCGTATCAGCCGTATAATTGAGTCCCCCAGAGGAAATGCACTTTTGGTAGGCGTTGGTGGAAGCGGTAAGATTTAAAAATCCATAATGGATATCCCAGATCCCGTATATTATAACTCAGTCAATTTTATGTCAATCCAAATGTATAAGCCCTTAAAATGTTAGAAAACTATCCTGGAGGGTCAGAAGGGGCTTTTATTTAACGATTTGGGCTCCAAAGGTCATTTCTGAGTTGGACGTGAAAAATATTTTGAATCTGGTTGTACTCAACTTCATGTAATTGATGAGATGAAGTTCATAGCTGATTCCGGTAGATGTTAACGGCGAGCATGGACCTACCTTAATGTTCTACTGAAAAAACTTTTTTAATGTTTTTAAGGGAAGCAAAGTTTGGCACGATTAGCTGCTTTCTTATCCGGACTTGATGTTTTTCAAGTGGTACTGAAAAAAGGATACGGAATGATTGACCTGAGGAATGACCTATCTCTTTTGTACATCAAAGCTGGCCTAAAGAATCTTGGAACAATGTTTTTAATGACTGATGCACAGGTTGCTGAAGAAGTATTTCTTGTGTTGATCAATGATATGCTCGCATCTGGAGAAATTCCAGACTTGCTGCCAGATGACGAAGTAGAAAATATAATTTCGGGAATGCGGACTGAAGTCAAAGGGATTGGCTTACCAGACACACGGGAAAATTGTTGGAAATTCTTTATCGACCGTGTTCGAAAAATGCTGAAGGTCGTCTTGTGTTTCTCACCTGTCGGGAGCACTTTAAGGACCCGATCTCGAAAATTCCCCGCCGTTGTCAACTGTACATCCATCATCTGGTTCCAAGGTTGGCCGGAAGAGGCTCTTATGTCCGTCTCTCAAAGATTTGTCAAAGATATACAAGTTCTTCCTCCAGAACTCCACGATCCCCTTGCTTCATTTATGGCGTAATAAAATATTTTCAAAATTTTCAAATAAAAGTTAATTTTTCTGCTAAACTTGCGTTTTTTAATTTTTTAAAGGTATGTCCACTCGTCCGTCGACAAAATGTCCGTGACATATTTAGCCAACGAAAAGCGATACAATTATACTACACCAAAGTCATTTCTAGAACAAATTGATCTTTACGGGAAATTAGTCACACAAAAAAATAACGAAGCATTCGCCAAAGCTGACCGGTTGGAAAGTGGATTAGACAAACTGGAGTCATGTGCGAAGCAAGTGGAAGAGCTAAAGAAAGTTTTGGCAGTTCAAGAAGTGGTCCTTCGAGAAAAAAATGACAAGGCAGACGTATTGATCCAAGTTGTGGGCAAAGAAACTGCTACTGTCAGTGTCGAAAAGGAAAACGCGGCTGTGGAAGAGAAAAAAGTGGCTGTTGTTGCTGAAGAAGTGTCGAAAATCAAAGAAGTGTGTCGAGTGGAACTGGAGAAAGCCGAGCCTGCCCTCCAGGCTGCTTATGCAGCGCTAAATACTTTGAACAAAGCAAATTTAACTGAACTGAAGACATTCACATCTCCACCGCCAGATGTCATCAGCGTCATTTCAGCTGTCTATATTCTTTGGGAAGGAACGCGAAATGGGAAAATCCCAAAGGACAGATCATGGAAAACGGCCAAGAGCACAATGATGTCCGATGCTCAGAAATTCCTGGATGGACTCATCAATTTAAACAAAGAAGCCATTACACCTGCAATGGGCGAGGCTATCAAACCTTTTACAGATCTTCCGGGTTTTGATCCAGAATTCGTTCGCTCCAAATCTTTTGCTGCCTCAGGTGGGCAAAAATGTTGAAGATTTTAATTCGAACCTTTTATCAACCTAACATTTTTTTTATTAAAGGTCTCTGCTCCTACGTCATTAATGTCTTGAAATTCAACGAGATATTCCAAGATGTAGCCCCCAAAAGGCGAGCATTACAAGATGCCACCGATACACTCACAAAAGCCTTGGATAGACTCAAATATCTGAAAAACAGAATTCAAGTGAGCGAAATCTCCATGATTTGCAAGCATATTTAAATCTCCTACGATTTGTTCTTAATTAAGGAGTGGTTTCAGGTTCGCAAAAACCGGATTAAAGAAAAACGACTTAATGCAAAATAATGAAGTTTTTTTGAAGGGCATCATGAACAAAAATTTTAAGAAATAGAATTCTGTATTATATTCAAAAAGGATTTTGAATTTTTTGGACTGGGAAAAAGATGTATTTGATTTTTTATCGCATTTTTAGAGGAAAAAATTGTGATTATTAACTCTTGATGCCCTCGTTATTTCTTTGCTCTATTTTTCAAAAAAAAGTAACTACGTTGTGGAGTCCCGTTTTTGCGATTATGTATTTGAATTGCACGACCACGCCATGCACAAGGCGAAGCTGCTATTCTTATGGGGAATTTTTTTACTCCTGTCTCAAACCTACACCTTGCCTTAATCCTTTGCAGGAATTAGAGGGGAAACTGCTGGTTTTAACAAATGAGTATGACACGGCTATGGAAGCGAAAATGAAATGTCAAGCAGAAGGTTGGATATTTTGAAAAAACTTTTAGCCTTCCACCTACAATTCTTCATAAATCAGAAAATCTCATGAATTAATGGTTATATTATGTTAATGTTTTAGCGGACAAAACTGCATTGACGATTGACTTAGCCAACAGACTGGTATTTGGACTGGGAGCAGAAAAATCCAGGTGGATTCAGAATGTGCAAAAGTAAGTCCGAAAAATTGAATGAAATGTAGTCAACGCATGAGAGATAAACGTACTTGTTATTTTAAACATATTGCCGCGTCTATTTTCTTCAGCTATCGAGACAGTACAGTGACTATTCCAGGTGACATGCTTTTGGTGACAGCTTTCGTGTCTTATGTGGGATGCTTCACAAAAAAATACCGCGTTGAATTGCTGGAGAAAACATGGATGCCATATTTAAAAACTTTCCAGGTAAAGTTATTCGGGTAGTACTTCTATTTTCCGAAAAGTTACTGACTAAATATCTCAATGTATATGGTTTTGATTTTTCAGCCCCCTATTCCCATGTCAGATAACGTGGATCCTTTAGCGATCCTAACTGATGATGCAGAAATCGCGTCGTGGAACAACTGTGGCCTACCAAGTGATCGTATGTCTTCAGAGAATGCTACAATATTGGTTAACTCTCAACGTTGGCCACTAATGATCGATCCTCAGGTAATCAAGTGTCATTTTCATTAATTAATTTAAATAATTTGTAGTTATTATAACTTCACGATGGTTATAACCTATTAAATTGGATGCCGTTTGGTGCAACATTGCTCACCTACGTGAAGTTACACAAAAATTTGATACAAAATACAATCAATGGATGACGTCTGCTTAATTGGTGTTGGTTATTATTTTTAGTTGCAAGGTGTGAAGTGGATTCGAAATATGTATGGTAGTAAGTTAAAAGTTATCCGAATAGGACAAAAAGGATACTTGGATATCATTGAAGAGGTATGCATACATTTTGCTAGCGCCACCTGTTGGTTAGCACAGGGAGGGAGATGCTGCTTGTATAATCCTTTGTTCTTTTAAACCAATAATAGGCGATTACGAAAGGTGATACAGTGTTGATCGAGAATATAATGGAGTCAGTAGATCCCGTTCTTGAGCCCCTGCTAGCCAGAAATCTTATAAAAAAGGGAACGTAATCCAAAAATATTTTTTAATAAGATGGGGAAATGATATCTGGCCCGATTATAAATTAACACATTGTTCTATTTGCCAGGGCTATCAAAATGGGTGACCGAGAGGTTGATTACAACACTAATTTCCGCCTAATTCTTCATTCAAAACTTGCAAATCCCCATTATAAGCCAGAAATGCAGGCCCAAACGACCCTAATTAATTTTACAGTTACACGAGACGGTTTAGAAGATCAATTACTCGCAGGTTTAAATTTTTACTTTCACTAATTAATAGAATTAATGCAATTTCAGAATAATTCAATAATATTTCAGAATAATTTAATAATATTGGCTAATATTTACGAATAATTTAATAATATTTGACAGTATTTACGAAAAATTTAATAATATTTGATAGTATTTAAGAATAATTTAATGATATTTGCTA
>JABASI010004351.1:0-14244 GCA_019776505.1 Tomocerus nigrus | reverse complement strand
AGGTGCTGGAAGTTCAGTGTAGGAAGTTTCAGCACGTGCAGGTGCTGAAACTTCATTCCGGTTGTTCTAGTATATCAGTCATTACTACATGAGTTACTAATTGAATTTAATTACATAAAAATGCTAACTACTGTTTTCAGTTACAGTGAAGTTATTTTCTGGATTTGACTTTTAATAAATTTTGGACTATGCAATATTTAAATTACTCACATCAATATCCGAACATCGCTAGAGTGCAAATATTGGCGTTTCCAATTTTCCATTGTTTGAGTATTGCTAAATCAATATTTGACTCATCGTTTGAATAAAATAACGGCGCGTATAATAACTGGTATGAAAGACAAACTAGGAGTACTTATAAATAAATAGACGGAAATTTATATGTTCTCAATTAAGTGCTGCGTTCTGCGTACCAACATTTAATCTAAATGTATGACAAAAGGTAGGAAGTGTATCAATAATCTATAATGTAATAGTAACGTCGGTACTTACTTATGTCACTGTACTTAAGTGTCGTTTATATGAAATTAAGAAACAGTCCATTGCATTTCATTCGTATTTTGTGCCAGTTTGTGTCGTGTTAGTAAAAGAGGGGATTGTGTCTTACTGTAAAGTTAGTGATTAGTAATTGTTTTACAATGACGCAAGAGAACAGTGAATGATTAATAGTGTATGTTGTGCTAATTAATTTTTGCAACAATTTTGCATACTTAATGTATTTGAGTTATGTGTAAATTGATATTTGTATTATATTTATTATGAATGGATTAATTATCTTGAATTGACAAATTTTTTTGCAAGCCCTTACAAAAGAAATTTGGAAAAAAAATATGTCAATTCTGACCATTCCATCAATCTCCTTATTTGACGAAGCTAAAATTAAGTTGCCTTCATAAAATGTGTCTAAAAGTATGTAGAATTGTAGAGCAGTTCTGTTTCACTTCCACTGCCTTAGTCTCACAATCACAACACAACTCACAACTATGCAAACAAAGGATAAAAAGCCTGTTAAAAAGCTAATATCTATGCCTGACGATTTTTGAAAGAGTTACTTCACAATGTTGCCTATGAAAATTTTTTTGAAGGGTAGCCACTAGCCAATGATGTATTTATGTCTTCGGTTCCGTAAATGTAAAATGTATGTTTAGCAGAGACACAGGACAACTTTATGATGTCAAAAAATAGAATGAATCGAAAGTAATTATCCCTTGCAAAAAATTTATCAATTCAAGCTATGTTCCTCTAAATATTAATTAGTAAATACTGAAATGCAATTGCCATTTCCTGATTATAAAAAATAAATACAAACGTTTGACTTTTACACAATTTTTGAAATACGTCTTGAAGACTTTCTAATGAACTAGAAGGCAAAAATTTAAAGTTTCCAAATAGGTATTGAGAAACTTGCAACTACTTTATTGGAGTTAGCTATAAAAAGTAACAGAATATACGTAATCGTCAATATTGCACTTGTGCGTACGTTTAGAGATTTAGAAGAGTTTAATAAGGGTAGTTTTAAGGGAACCTCTATAGTGGCTAGTGAACACGTATCGTGTATAATTTCTAAGGGATACAAATAATATGATTGTATGCAATTGTGGCGAAGCGCTATGGCGGAATGGTGATTATACTTGCGCGTAGTAAGTTACTTATAATATGACGCTATGAAATTGGGAAATCGAAAGTAATGATAGTTTACATATAACGGTATAAATATAAACAGTAGGTATACTTGTTGATTACTCTGTCCGCCAACAACGAGAGAATTTATATATATTCAGCAGTAATGGTTAAAATTAATCAGAAATGCTACAAAACATTTAATATGAATGAAAGTCTGTACTTTTGGTAGAAAGAGCATATTGCTCTTTATTGTAGTATTTGTCTCTTAACAAAAAAAGAAGAGTCTAGCTAGTTGAATGTACATTTAGATCTCAACTAGACTCATTGTGACTACTCATTTAGAATCTGTCGAAAAAATGTCGGTCGACCTTCCATGTTATTGTAGGGTGAACAATCGCAAGAAAAAACTATTTAATACATGCATTTCGACAGTATTTACCTTTTTGCTTTGATGACGTTTTCAGAGGTTACACATGTAATACGTCTTTTAAAATTATTGCACAAATGTTAGGGAAGGCACTACTGTCGTTATTCTGACATTTAGTTGTATTAATTATAAAATATTGTCATAAAACCATAAATATCTGTGAAATAATATTGAATATTCTATTCAACCCAAAATCCTGAACTAAAATCCAAAAGTTCAAATTAAAATCGATAAAAAAATAAAAGTACCTACCTAACTCTACTAACTCCGTAAATTTTGTCTTATTGTAAGTACATGATACATGCAGTAAAATGTTTAAATCATTCGGAGCCCCACAAGTGTTATATACCTACATAATACATATATATATAATAAGTATAATAAAAAAAGCCATTTAAATTGCAAAACTGCTGGTTTTCTTCGAAGGTTTTACTGTACAATATACTATGTGTATCTTACTGGAATATAAAACCGAGACATGCAAATATTTACGTACATACTAATTGATAAAAACTGACAACGGTAGAATTATTAATTGTAATTACCAAATCCTTCAACAAAATAGGTACTTAAAACTCTGTCTGAATTGTATTATTTGGTTATTGAAGTTTTATGTTTTCATTACATGTAGCCCTTATATTATGGGAATTGTCATAATCTACAAAGTAACAATGCTACTTGACTATAAGATAGTTTTAGAAAGTTCCAGTCTTGAATTTGTGTCTGCCTTTGATGTCGAGGAGAGAAGAATACTCTTACGACAAAATATGACACACGATTTTAGGTTAAGTTACGATTTAAGCCCATTATAAAATTTTTGTCCATTTCATTTTTGTACTTACTTTCACTCTGTATTTTATATGACACTTTCTTTATCGTTTCCAGTAGATTAGTAGAGTATACATAAATTGTAATAAGTTGCAGTGAAGTCACAGCCTGACTCAGATTAGCCGACAATGATTAATGATGGACAATGTTGGATTTTTTTCTTTTGACCGATGTAATACGTATAATAAACATTCAAATGAAAATTGTTAAAAAAGATTTTAAATACCATTTTTTGGCCTTCTGAATTTTTCATGCATTGCACTAAAGTTTACGACATCGGCAGTCATACCAAGTATGTAAACAGTACTTTATAATTACTTTCTACTCAAAATATGTGCAACAATTTAACGAAAGGAATAGCTACATGTAAACATTCACATGCATGCGTAAGGATCATAAGTATGTATGTGGTACTCATATTGGTAGACCCTTTATCATCATTATTTTTTCACTCATATCTCAAGTGTATATAAAAATCATGCGTACGTTACGTAGCTTTCAGAATATTTCAGATACTCTTTTAATAAAAGGTAATGACGGATACTCTGACTGAACTCATCAGAAATACAATAAATTATAACTACTTTTCATTTACCAAATATTAGATACAACTAATACTAAACATACAAGTATCAAACAAGTTCGAGCCATTTATCTCATTGATGTCAGTTTTTGAGTGGAAAGGGGGATTTAAAATTATGTCGGAAAACAGAATTCCATTAATTACCAAAAAGCATTGGACGTCAATGTTACTCTTGTCTTTTACGAATTATAAACTCATTTGCTATCTATATACGTAAATAACTACAGCTATTTTCTCCGTTATGCATTAGCATTATTAGTACAATGTGTCTCATTCATTTTCATCTCATTCATTGCCGTCATGGCTTTAAGAAACCTGAATTACGCTGGGAAAATAAAAGGTGCCACAATGCCACCACTACTGCTACCTTAATGTCAACTAGTAACTGTTTTAATTAAACAACAATAACGTGTTAAACTGTTATCTGTTTTTAAACATGCAAGTACATGTGTCGGATTTTCATCAAAGCAATCTTTTCTATCACTACTAGACATAGCGTTTACCCCCTACGCGACGTGCATTGCATAATTGTATTTCACAAATCATTGATGTCAAACAATCCTGTATTATAAATAAATGCGTATATTGTTGTGACAACTTTACAGAATTAATTATATGTATGCAAACTATCAAGGTTGGTGGTAGATATTATTACAATGACAAAGATGTTAGAAAAGAAATTGCTAAAAACGTTAATTAACATTGACTGTTTCCGTTCATGCATCCTATTAAAAAATATATGTCTCAAAATACATGCACAGCTTTAATGAGATTAATGGCAACTGTGACTAGACTTGTAACTGTCACAACCATAAAGATCATAGAAAAGGAAAATACATTTGTCTCCATATCTTATTCTGTATATATTTGTAGGTGGTGAAAATTGTCTAAGAATTACTTTGTAAAAGCATTATATCAAATGAATGCCGTAAGTTCAATTGGTTTGGTAGACAAATAAGCAGACTGTAATGGTAATTGCCCATTTCAGTCTTTATCTCCTTATTATGTCCTTGTCCATCTACGAATGACAACCTGGGCTTGGGCCTGGGCATTTGTACATAAATATTACATATTAATATTATGTTCTTTTATTGCATCAATGTCTAAAACAACTGAAATTATACAATACATTGCTAGAATCTGTTTGTTTGATTTTTTGTAAAATGCATTAATTGCGGAGAAAATTGTGCTGTGGTACTTGTTAGTTAAGTGTGATTTGGTTTATTATAGATGAGTTCTACAAAGCTCGCCTATCTACTTCCCATTTTTGTCGTTAAGGTGTTATTTTCAAGCTAGAGAAAGTTTTAAAAACTTTCGGTTTTGGGGTAAACTAAAGTCTTTGATCGTCGTTATCGGTAGGCTTTTACTGGTAGGTGGTACGTTGCGTGTTGCGTCTGCGTCGTGCCCGACCGTTCTTGTAGGAGCAACGGTGATACCTATGATGCACATTATAATATGCAGTGACATTATGAAATTGCAGTGCGTGTTGTAAATGAGACTGGGTGGGATACTGGTGAATTGCGTTGCCGTGCTCCTGTTATCTGGACTTATTGCAGTGAAGTATGTCATTAGTCATCAGTGTCAGTTAGCTCTAATAATTAACAAAGTAAATGCATGTCACGTCACATTTTAAGGACACATCAGTCTGCTGTGTACCTTTATTTTTAATTGAATTTTTTGGAATACCATGACCTTATAAAAACCAATGCATTCAATTTTAAAATCCCAACCTCAACCCCACGTTCAATTAAAATGCAATCACTGAAATGCGAATTAGCGGGGAATAATTTGTTTTTAATGAAATTGGCAAATGAAATGGCTAAATGCAATACTATTTAGCCCCACAACCCGAATAAAATGGTCATAACCTCATAACATACATAAAACAAAAAATGTTTTAGGTTCCAATGTCATCATAGGTTCCAATATAATGAAATTATGAAATATAATGCCAGTATTATTGTTTTCAATGCATGAAATGAGATATCACTGTATATAGAGTGGAGTTTTTAGCTGTTGAAACATCACGTGATCTCATGAGTGCAACTTATACACACATTACTATGACAATGACACCACGTGATGTTTCAACAGTTAAAAACTCAACTTTAGGTATGGAATTTTTTTTGGAATGTAGTGGAGGACAATTTAAAGTGAGTGAAAAGGTTTAAATCTTCAACCATTCGAGTTTGTGTAATGGAAGTTGTAAGCTATGTAACGCGTAGTCTGTCTGACCACTTGTGTATTCATAATATTTCATACAATAAATACGTTCGTAAAAAACAGAAGGTACAAACAAAAGTATTATTTTCCATAGCTTTGGCTTACTAGTAGGATTCAAGTGTGTGTGTGGTTGTAGACTTGTAGTGGTGGTGGTTGTGGTTCTTTAGCGTTTAACACTAGCACCCTTCTTCTGTAAGTCACAAAGTCCGACTCTTCAGACAGAATACAGAATAATATTATGGATATCACATCAAGTTCAGTCCGTTAAAATCTTACTTGTTTGTTACACATGTACATGCATTTGTGTCTGTTCTGTGGAGTATCATCAGTAAAGGTAAGTAAGGTTATAGGCAAAATAGAGCTCATTTCCTCTGCTCATGCTCCATGGCTATGTTTATTTTTACATAGAGTATTTCGTTACCAATGTTCTTCGTTCTTAGCGATAGATAGCTATGTAGTAGTAACTAGCAAGTAAGCGTATAATAGTGTACTCGTCTGTCTATATGTCAGTGCTATAGTATTATATAGTACTGGTCTGTCTGGCAGTTCGGTGATTCAGTAGCCAAGCAAGTGTAGTAGTCGTAACGTAAATCCTTTAGTTTCAGTAGATTTTTGGTTGTTATAGTTTGCTAGCGTAGATAGCAGGTAGATTTTCTTTTTTTAATTTGTTTGTTATGTTTGATACGGTTTACTGCATTTTGTTTAGATTTAGTAAAAGGGTGGATTTGTTGTCTTTACCATCTTCCACTTGGCATTAGTACATACCAAATCCTAATACAAAAACCCTCACAAACAGTGCGCATATAAAATAGCATACGCATTCTTGATCTTGAACCGTCATTGACAACTTGACATTTTCCACTGGTAAGTTCAGTTTTCTTTCTTGGCGACAAATTTTAATGGAAGAAGAAAACTTAGTTGACGTTAGTGATTAGTATATTGCTCTTTGCATTTTTGTAAGTAAAATAGTATCTCAAATCGGCGTAAATAACATGCAAAAACTATCTAATTTTTAATTTCTGATTCTTCTCCCTGTATTGTCACTGTCACCTATACCTAAGTATATTCGATATTATTAATTAGTATCATGTCATTCTATGTGCGTGCGTCCCTTATATGATGTAGTACACCTGTTGTGCATTGGTTGTCAGTTGTACTTCAGGAGTCAACAGCCATTTAGTTGTGGTCTGTATTTTGTGGAATTTTGGTAATGGGGATTTAGAACTACAACTAAAGAGCTTCCCATTCGACCACTTGTTAAGTTGTTATACCTGTACATTTTTATAGTAAATAAGCCCATATCGTTAAGCTGGAAGCGGGGCCCCACTCATTTTTAACTGATCTTCAAAATAGTTCAGTAAATTCAATTCTAAATGTACTGAATGACGCTATGTACTATAGTTAATGCGTCCTAATATATTTTTAATGTTATTGATTTAAATTGAGAAAACAGTTAAATTAATTTTTGTGTTACATCCCCTAATCCTGTAAAATACAATTTACATTTAGTATTAGATTCAAATAAATTAGTTTGTTAAGTAGAAAGGCATTTTGGATTAAAATGTAACCTTTAAAATAGCAGTAATAATAAACATAGCAAAAATTAATTAGAGTTTTATCATAATTTGACGCTAGCATTACTGTGAGTCAAACATAAGGTGTTATTGTTCATAAAAGGGAAGGGGACAATTTACAAGTTGTTACCTGTCAAAAATGTCGTTTCTGAACGTTAATAATTTATTTTACATGTGCTTTTGTTTACATTTTAATTGCATGTACAATGTATAGGTAGGTAAAATCAGTGATTAGTTCCTGGTTCATTCTCATTCATAGTTAAACAATCACTTGAGTAGGAATCACTTGAGTAGGATGTAGGTTAGGGTTTGATAAGGAATGCAGTTTGACAATGACGTTTTGACATAGCTACAGACAGTCAGTAATGAATTATATCATCTTTTAATCTACATTCCGCTGATAGTTAGGAATTAGTCGTCCGTTTGTGCGCAAATATTTGTCCTGGTTACTAATTCCATTACTTCTATAGAGAATACGTCAATAGATAGTATCTTTGCGAATTTCGAGAAGATATGACTGGGCGAGCGGACGGAGGATGTTGTTACTGAATTAGGTGCGCTGGTCGACGTAGACGTTTGTGATTCATGTTTCCTTAATTTATTTTATGTGCCTATGTATAAAGCATTTAATTAGCCATTTCTACAACCAACGAAGTGAAGAAAGCAAAGTATGCTTAGCCACATAATAGTTTGTAAAGTACAAGCACATATTATTGCGTGAAAAGCAAAGAAAAACACATTGATAGTAATTACGATTAGGACTTCCTCTATCATCTTTTCCTTTCTATAGTAATGGTGGTATGTAGCAGTAGTGGGGTAGTTCCTCGAAGCCTAGACAGTAGCAGTGTGGTATTTAGTTTAATTAGTTGACTTGAAGGTTGAACAGCCTTATTCATATCTGCATTTACTTTTATTATTTTTTTATTTCCCGAGCCATGTTCATGCTCTGTGATTTGACTACTATTTATATTCGTGGGAACATCTAATGGAAACTAGAACGCTCTAACTACATAGTAACAATTGAGGTATTGATAGAGACAGATATCATTATGAGGTTGACTTTTTTCAGGATATTTGTGTCATCTATATTTATACTTATTAACCAAACCTATTTTAGCATCGAATGTTAATTTTAATATTCTTCTTCTCTTTATTTTCAGGAGAAGGACGACATTAGACTGACAACTTTATTCCAAACATTACAATAGCAAAATATTTTTCAAGAAAAAAAAACGTAGTTAAATAGTATTCTTCAAGTGTCACATTTTTAAGCGGCTTGTTGCCAAAATATTTTTATAGTATAATATTACACAGAATTTATTGAGATGGTTATTTCTACTTAATTGACGAGCAAAGTACTTCTGTCTACAATGTAAGAAAAACTAAAAGCACAATACTGTGCCTCTGTGTGCCATCTCGATGGAACTATATTTTTAAGTTCTTTAGGTGTGTCAAGTGTCAGTATTGATGAAATATTGTCTACGCTCAGAGACTGATCTGTATTTACTTAGAATTTAATAATTGACCGAAGATTTAATACTCAGTGAATAGATATATACTTACTAACAGTGTCTCAACAAAATAATAATATGTACAATTAATGGAGAATGAATTTAAGATCTCTATGAATTTATCTCTAAACTATAAACTTTATGGGAAACCTTGGATTGTGAAAATCCTATCTGCTAAACCACTGTATATGTTTTTGACTGAAATTGCCCAAAGGGTTGAATGAGAGCAATGGGTTGTGCCGTCAGTGTAGTTGGTGACAAAGAAGCTGAAGAGAGGTCAAAAAGAATTGACAGAGACCTTCGAGCAGATGGAGAAAAAGCAGCACGGGAAGTCAAACTACTTCTTCTTGGTCAGTTTATGCAATTTAAAAAAAAATACTGTAAAAATTATTATCCGTAATTGCTTTCGGCTAAAATTATTGTTTCCTAAAACAGGAGCTGGAGAATCTGGGAAAAGTACTATAGTGAAACAAATGAAAATTATTCACGAAATGGGATATTGTCGTGAGGAATGTGAACAGTATCGTCCCGTTGTATACAGCAACACAATTCAGAGCTTAATGGCCATTATACGTGCCATGAGTCAACTCCGCATTGATTTTCGTGACCCTACCAAAACCGTAATTTAATAAATTGGCGTTTACTTTGACTTGATGCAATTTTGTGTGCAAAATGCTACTCGGCGCTTAATTCTCGATTTTTTAATTTGTACAGGAGGATGCTCGACAATTTTTCCTTTTGGCAAGTGCCTCAGAAGAGGGTGAACTTAGTCTTGAATTGGCACAAGTCATGAAGAGACTATGGTCAGATTTAGGTGTACAGCTCTGCTTCTCACGTTCTCGTGAGTATCAGCTAAACGATTCTGCGGCTTATTACCTCAATTCCCTTGACAGAATCTCTCAGGTTTCATATGTGCCTACACAACAGGATGTCCTTCGCACGCGGGTCAAGACCACTGGAATAGTCGAAACTCAGTTTACCTTCAAAAACCTACATTTCAAGTGAGCTATGGTGTCAAAATTTTGCTGAAATTTTTCCCTGAATACGATATAAGATGCAATTGAATAATTGCAATCATGCGAGCACACCAATGCTGTGCTGAAAATTCTGATAGGAGACATTCCATCTGGGTGGTGAAGTATAATTTCTTGACTGTGTTGCTCTGTATTCTTACTTATCATTGTTTATAACTCCCACACCTTTAAAAAAATTTGCATTGGAAATGTCTTTCAAATGAAGACCAAGTGGATGTGCAGTGTCTACGGAAAAGGAAAAACATTTATTTGAATTTAGTGTCATAACAAAACAAAGCCTTTTTGTAAAACTAAAATTCCATAATTTTTTGACGCTTATATATACATATATAATCCACTTTTCCAAACACAGTTTCAATATAAAATATAAAACTTGCTGATAGACTTAAATGTTTTTTTACAATTATATTGGTAATTAATTTGTCTTGGAGAGTGAACTATAATTTCACTAGATATATTAAGTATAAAATTAACATAAACAAATAAAATACAGACTACCTACACCCAATTCAATTCAGTACAGAATTACAACAGAATAAAAATCGTAACTCCTAATAAATTCCCTAATTATTGTAATTATGTTTCCACAGAATGTTTGATGTCGGTGGGCAAAGGTCGGAAAGGAAGAAATGGATTCATTGTTTTGAAGGGGTCACTTCGATTATATTTTGTGTTGCACTCTCTGGTTAGTACTTTTTAAATTTCCTGATATTAAATATTAAATTGTACGAGTATCCAATTGCTTTCAATGGAAATTGGAGTATCGTGTATATCGTCTGAGACTAAATTATTACTCTACAGAGTAAAATTTAATTATGGTGAATTTTGGAATGTTTAAGGGTACGACTTGGTTTTGGCCGAGGACGAAGAAATGAATCGAATGATAGAATCTATGAAACTTTTTGATTCCATTTGCAACAGTAAATGGTTTGTTGAAACGTCAATTATATTGTTCTTAAACAAAAAAGATCTTTTCGAGGAGAAAATTAAAAAGAGTAACCTAACCATTTGCTTCCCAGCCTATCAAGGTATTTAATTTGAAATGTTGTATGTACGAAATCATATGTATAATTGTATGTAATGTAATTCACTAATCATTTTTGTTTGTCATAGGTTCAAACACGTACGAAGAGGCGGCTGCCTTTATAAAACTCCAATTTGAAAGTCTAAATAAAAGAAGGGACCAGAAAGAGATTTACACCCATTTTACTTGTGCCACAGATACATCTAATATTCAATTTGTGTTTGAGGCAGTCACAGATGTCATCATTAAAAACAATCTTAAAGACTGTGGTCTTTTCTAACTTAAGAAGAAGGAAAAGTTGTGCCAAGACTTTGCTCTCTGCCCGTCCTATTTTCTGTTTATAAACGCTCAGAGTTAATGTAATCTTTATGTACAAGTGTTGTTTAACTTATAACTTATCTTTTCTACATCTAAACTCGGAATAAGTTTAAACTTAAAAAATGTGTTCCTTATCAATGCCAAACTTTGCATTCACAATCAAATAAACTTATTAATTTTCAATTTCATTTTTAACTACGTCTATTTAACGACTACCATCCTAAACGGTGACCAAACAGTTAGATATGTAAAAATGTTTAAGGGGTACAAAAACATAATAGGTGTCCTATACACTGAAATAAATATACATTGCGAGATTACAATACGAATGCTTTCATATCACCGAATCTATAAATACTATCTGTATTTGGAACTGTTTATATTTACTATATAATATGTCAAGTATATTAAACTCCAATACTTGCAGGTAGCACATTATATGTAATATTGCAAAATGTGTAAATTAATGCTCCGCTTTTAAAAAACAAATAAATACAAAACCATCGAATGATTCGAATTTGGCGTTGCCTAATGCAATAATTTACATGCCCTTTCTTATTATTGATGTACGTAATTAATAATGCATAATATTTATATTATTGCGAAAATATTTATATCACAGTATATATATATATAATGGTTTATTTTCTATACAAGTCACACGTCGCACTAAAAACTGGTCAGGAGAACGTTACATAATATACTTATTATTAAGTTAATTGATACAGTTTTCGAATATGCAATTTTATTTTGTCCAAATAACAGACACTCTTTGTAGATGCCGAGTTTGTACATACAAATTACAAGATTTTAACGAAATTTATACCAGTATTCATACGAAGGTGGTCTTAATTTATTGAAGGGTAAAAACACAACCAATTACCTCCCGTCTTAATAAACAAAATTTCAAAAATAACGTATTATTTCTAGAATTAACGCCTGATTGCCAATATTTAACCAAAAGTAGACTTCTTGTTCAGTTTTGTATACGTGGGATAAAACCACAGATCCGATATATTCATGGGCTATGCATTTCATTATTTTACTAACACGAAATCTTGGGAATTAAAAAATACGAAACTAATGTATTTGATCCTATTTTTTGAAATGCGTCAATAGCAAGCTTGGGGTATTTATTTCTTTTTAGTTCATAACCACCAAGCGTATGTAAAACGACAAACGACGTAACAAATTTAAAAAAAAATTAATTATCTTGGTCGTCATCTTCGGTTGGACTCGAAGAATGCCACATTAGCCGATCCTCATAATACTTAATAACAAGTTGGGGTATCCTCTGATTGGCTACACGAGTTGGAACAAGTTCTACTTCATCACAATCTTTCCATTTCACCAAAAACATTCTTTCTCCACTAGATTCTGTTCCTCCAATAATTCTTTGAGCGGTTAAATTCCTCTGAAATCCAGATACACGCTCCTGCAGAAAAAAACTAATTCAATTAGAAATATTCCTTGAGCAGACTAAATTTTATTAGGCTATTAGCAGACTCACTGCGTTTATAGTAGTTACATGAGAAAAAATAATAATTCAATTGAAACTTTTGATCTTTGTAAATGATCGCGAAGTTATAATCCAACCAAACACCTAGAAAGCAGCATTGCAAAATTGGCATTCGAATATTATACGTCAAACAAAATTTATCGCTCCAACCAATTATTATTACTATTTTGTGCATACCTACACAATTTACACAGATTGCCTCTCGATAGTTATTATTTTATTTGGAAAAGTATTTGTGCCTGAAGCTAGAGTAAAATTCAAGTTGCACTCACCTTAGTCACTTTATGTTTTACTTTTTCAGGTCTCCTATGAGATTCAGGGATACTCTCCTTTTTACTAGAATTAACTTTTTCCATCAGCTCTCGTCTTCGTCTTTCTTTGTCCCTTCTTTCCTTCTCTTTTCCTCTACGTTTATTTTCAAATTCTTCAATCAAATCTGGACAGTCTAAATTTTCCTTGGGCTCCCATGTATTGTCATCACTAATAACAACAAAGAAAGAGAAAACTTTCATCCATCAGTATTATATAAACTTATGTCCTGCCCTATGCATTCACATTAATAGCAATACAGATGTAATACTGATTTAATTAAAACGTCTTAATACAATTCCTCACTCGTATTTTATTTCCAAGCTCGGAAAAACTGAGATTATAATGGCATAGCTTTGGAACTCCTTCGAAAGCTGGAAATCTAACACACAATAATTAAGTAAATCTACTGAACTTAATTATTCTATTTTGGTTTAGATATTTCATATTACCAAAGTTCAAGGCATATTTTAAGCCAGATTAACAAAGATTAAAAAATTTAACTATTATGGAGAAAAAACGAATAGGTGAAATTTAGTAGAAGATTACAACAGCACTTACTTAAAGAGTACTTAATAAAATGCATTACTTATATTAATAAAATATGTTCCACTTAATAAATTACAAACCGGCGTTTCCTGTTATCTTTTAAAGGATATTGGGCCCTAATACCACCTTCATAATCTTACCCACCTGCTTTCTACCAACTAAGAAAATAGTCTCAGGTACTTAACGAGTGAAACATTGTTATTATTATCATTATTATTATTGAAGTATTTAATAGGCTTTTAGAAAGGAAGCTTTACTGGCCTTACTCTGTGTAACCTTTCCATTTGAGTAAGTACTCCACCCGACCTCCTTTGATTCTTTTATCCAGAACCTTCTCAACTGTGTATTCCTCAGGTTCTCCAGATCCCCCTGAACCAGCCACTTCAGAATCCGTGTCATCGTTATCCTTTCCCATTTTAACAGCAACAAGAAGCCTACAATTTTTTTTTATTTGGAGCATTTTAAAACCACTTGAATTAGTAGGACAATGCACAGTTTATATAAAATTTTCAAAAAGGAAAAATTACAGCGAATCAAATTATTTTCAATTCATTGGATTTATATACGGTTTATTTTCACGTAATTAAACCGAAATTATGAACCAAGAAATCAAATTGGGGTTGACTCTCAAACTCCTTAGATTTGATTAAACTGTGTTCAGTGTGGATATATAGTAGAGAGTTGCACGGGCGCCGTGCCCGCCCGTGCCCGTACGGGCTCGG